>JAGDQP010008030.1:0-35000 GCA_022664845.1 Lepisma saccharinum | reverse complement strand
TTGCGTCTTGAAGTTTTTGGGACGTGGAGATGAGGGGTGTTTCCACTGCATATTGGAAGTCTTTGAACTCGGTTCAAAATGATGGCACCAAGTTTCATACTCAGCAACAATGCGCAGCAAGAAGTCGTAACCTTCCAAATGGTAACGGGATAAATGTTCAATGGCGCAACCCATACGCTCCAACTTTTGGTCCTGTCAGTACCCAGGGGATCCATTGCGCGCACACTTTATGATACCCCAGATCTTTCACAATTTTGTGAGCAGTACCATAACTCATGTTTAACCCGTTCGCTATGGATTCAATATTAATGCGTCTATCCGCAGCTATAACCGCATTCAACTTTTCACGCGTGTCTTCTGTGGCAACAACATGGGCTTGACCAGGACGGGGATAATCAGTGGTTTGTTCACGCCCCTTCCGAAACATTCTGGCCCAGTCCACCACTGTTGTTTTAGAGACGCATGCATCACCATACACGTCTTTCATACGCCGGAACACTTCAACTGGTTGACAACCTTCGGCACTCAGAAACTGGATGACGGCACGCTGGTCCTGTTTGGACGGATTGGGGATCTTGAACGCCATCTTTCACTCGTTATATCTGCAAAACGGAAACACGTATCAATAACATTCCTACACCCAACACACAGGGACATTAGCCATTACACACTATCAAACAAACAATATCCTCCTATATATATATATATATATATATATGTGTATATATATATATATATATATACCGATCTCAATAGGTAGATTTTTCTTCGAAATTTACCTAAAAGAACCCCATAATACATCTAAAATAGTTTAAGACTTACAGTAAAATAAAAATGAGCTGGGATCATGTTTCAGAGTTATTACCGTTAATTTTAAATGAGTTCTGATAGCATATAATACATTTTAAAAGTATATCTTAAAGTATAAAATATTTAAACCCTGATTTTAAATTCACTCTTATTTTCCTCTCAAAATATTTTCATTGCGTTTCTCATATTCTCCTTTCTGCTTGGACAACTTTTGAGAAATCATCACGTCAATCACGTGGTAAAACTAAAGTAACACCTGAGTTTGTCTTCTGCAGCAGAACTCGAACCTGGATGTTCGATCAGAACTCGATCCTCGAAAAGGTCTGATCCGAAATCAACAACTGGATGTGAATACGAAGCTTCAATTACGATAACATAGCAGCAGCCAGTTAAGAAAATTTTTAGTGAGTCTGGCAGAGAGTATTTATTCTCAATATGGACTCAAAGTGGCAATTTAACATGAAGTCCTGGCAAAGTAATGAAATTCTGAGAAAAATGAATCCGGTTAGTTAGTTGAACCAATATACATGTATATCGAAAGTTTAATTTTTTACTTTAACAGTACCATTGAAAATCGTCAACTCAAATTGTGTTACTGTCGTAGCAGAAGACATGGCAGAACGTAGTAGTCAGGGCCTGGATTCTATGTGCTATCCCGACATTCTCCTGATGAATCTAAGGGAAATCAATAGTCTGGATGACTGGCGTAGGTGGAATTCGAACCTAAGCGCCTGATATCAGCGATCATAGCTATTAAACCAGGATTGTCGGAGCAAAACAAATTATAAAAAGTGAAATGATATAATTACACCCTCCATTCCGAAAGAAACCGAACTTTTGAAAACAAATAGTACCACTAGTGCCATCTGTTGTAATATTTTACCGGTAGATGGCGTAGTCCCTCATTGACAACTGGTATAAATGTCATGACATTTGGATGCACGGCAACAAAGTTATTGCGTTTCAACTGTCAGTGTGTTGTGTACATCGGTCGGAAAATGAGTTTCAAACAACGAGCTGCAATTGAGTTTTGTGTTAAACTGGGTAAACCTTTTACTGAAACGCACCAAATGCTACAAAATGCATATGGTGGTGAGTGTCTATCCCGTACGCAAGTTTACGAGTGGTTCAGGCGATTCAAATCGGGTAGAGAGACGCTGGATGATGACGAAAGATCAGGCCGTCCCAGAACCGGATTATCGGAAGAAAACATCGAAAAAGTGCGTGAATTCATCAAACATAACAAAAAAGCGTCGGTGAAAGTTATTGAAATGGAATTAGGCATTCCTCAAACAACCGCATACCGCATTTTGACCGAAGTTTTGGGCCTTAAGAAGGTTAATTCGCGGTTTGTACCACACAAACTCACCGAAGACCAAAAAGTTGATCGAATTGCGCATTGCAAAGACATTGTTAAAAGTGCTCGGCAGGATCGAAACTTCTTGAAATCGATTGTAACTGGTGACGAGACGTGGTGTTTTGAATATGAGCCCGAAACAAAGCGGCAAAGTGCTGAATGGAGAGCGCCGGATGAAGGACCACCCAAAAAAAGTCGCTTGGTGAAGTCAAAAGTTAAGGTGATGCTGATTTGTTTTTACTATTCAAAAGGAATTATCCACAAAGAATTTGTTCAGCCCGGCCAGACAGTCACTGGAGAGTTTTACTTGGGCGTCATGAAGCGTTTGCTGGCAAGAATTCGTCGTATTCGGCCCGAATATCGAGAAATCGGCAGTTGGACTCTTTTGGACGATGATGCACCATCACATCGTTCGCGACTTGTAACTGAATTTTTGGTCAAAAATCACATTATTCGTTTGCATCATCCGCCCTATTCACCAGATCTCGCTCCGTGCGATTTCTATCTGTTCCCGAAACTGCATTTGGCGATGAAAGGAAAGTGGCACTCATCGATTGAAGCCATTGAGAAGGCGACGACCGCCGTCCTAAAGACCATTCCAATAAAGGACATGGAGAAGTCGTTTGACAACTTGTTGGAGAATGCAAATATGTGTATCGATGCAGAAGGGGAATACATTGATTAATAAAAATGATTTGTTCCAAAATGTACATTTTTTTTTTGTTTATTTAAAACGTTCGGTTTCTTTTGGAATGGAGGGTGTATATTAACATTGTGAATAACGTGTGACTTTAGTACCTCATAAAAAGACCAGGTACAATAGACCCAATTGTATACGAAGTTCTTCAGGCGTACGACAATTTAAGCTTCCAAAAGCAGTATTAAATGTAGTTTTCAATATTCTTTTTCATTTCCTTTTCGGTAAGAAAAATAATAATGTCTATTATTAGTGTGTGCGAGAGTTGGAGAAGGAGAAAAAAGAAAAGAGAAGGGTAGGGGGAGAGGAGGAAGGGAATGATGAAAACTTCCTTTTAATTTAGAAACTCGATTCCTGAAGTTCCTTTTGATGAATTTTTCCCGTGGTCAAGGAATTCTATTCTTTCCGAGCGGAAATATCCTTCGCCAACAGAAGAACCAAGAATTATATATAAAAAAGAGAAAGATCTGATCGCACTTCCTTTTTCATTCGATTTTACTTCTTTCCCTGTTCCTTCCCTATCTTTTGCTCTTCCTTTTTTGACCCAGTTCTTCCAGGAAATGGGAATATCATGATCGGAATTTTCGCCGAACCGTCCATTCGTTCTTTACTCCAACATTTCACCTCTCTCTCTCTCTCTCCCTCTCCCTCTCTGTCTCCGAATGACCCTTTCCCTCTCGACACTCTTCCGTATATGGAGATGAAGCGAGATGAAATATTCAAATGATCACAACTAATTTGAGTCGAGTACTTATGAGAATTTTTTTATTTGGTTTCATAAATCGTGGTAGCAGAAATGTACTACTTGTATAATCTAATTTTTCTTATTCGATTTTTTAAACAAATATGGAAAACTGTTCATTTTTATTTTCTAAAACAATAGAAATGATATGAGATTGTGTTAACTAGGCTATAGATGTTTCCTAAACGTTGCACTGTACACATTAGATCAGTTTTAATCATTAAAATAATGACATACCTGACATTTATATGAAGAAAAAGTTGAAAATTCCTTACGTTTGATGCTGTGAGATTTTGTTTTCCTAGCTTTAAATAAATCAAAACACATTCTTATAAATCGCAACAAGGAAAACGAATTTCAATAGGTTTTAAGATTTTCTAATTCTCTCTGAAATCATGATTAGTATTTTTAAAGTACTACACGATTTCATCAACACTTGACACCAGCTGACCATTCTTATTGTTTTTTACAGGGTCACACCAAGCAAATGCTGGGATGATCCCTACAAATTAAGTCCTGGTCGAGTGCCTTCAAACATCCTCTCTTCCATACTATCTCGACCTGAGCCTGAGATGCCTAAAAGTCATCAAGTTCACTAACACTTGACATCTATTTCACTAATCGTATCTTAGTATAAATGAAAAGAATTTAGGAAATCAAGAGGAATATTTATGATTGACAGTTTTTGTTCCTTCTCCTGAATATTCTTAAAATATACAGGGTGATACAAAATAACACTGACAAAACCACCTCACGAGATTCCTGACATGAAAATAGTAATGCTTGTGTCATGTGGGTTTTGTGGTGGACAAACACCGTGTACGTGAATTTTCTCGGGGTTTTCCCGTTTCTTCCCACTTACTTTATTCTACCAATCATCCCATCGTCATACATCCGGTCAGAGTCAAAGTTGCCTAAAGTCCTTTAAATTTAAATTCAAATTCGAATAAAAATAAGAAGAAAGTATAGACCACCCAGGATGCACAAATGCTTCGTTTCTGCACTATAGACTCTTTAAAAACAATTGGACCAGTTGCGTGGGAAAAGTCTGGAAACTAGGTTAAATGGAATGTGCCCAACAAAAAACAGAAACTCTTCAGTAAAATAAGAAATCAAGGAAAGAATACTTGGAAAATTTCTCTACTATTATGCAGGTTACATTGCGACTATAGTATTGAGTACATTGCGATTGTGAACCTGCTTAATGGTAAAGAATTTCTAAGTGTTTTTTTTTTCGCTTGAATAGTTTTGAAAACTAAAGGGTTTCTGATTTCTGTTAGTCACCTTCCATTCAAACTTGTTTTCTGACGTTTTTCTAGGCAACTGGCCGAACCTTTCTAAGAGTGTAGACTGTCGAAAATGTGAGAAAATGAACTAAAGAGCTCGATATTTTCAGTATCGTTAACAGTAGAACTGAGGTGGCACGGTACGCTCAAAGACTTCAAAACTCTTCTATCCAAAAAAGAACGCTTCAAAATTGTGCAATGGGTGGGCAAGGGATTATTCAAAGCAAGTAGTGGATTCTTTGTCATTCTCTGGAGTAAATGTAGGTCAAAATAAGCAACAAATAAGAGGACTTACCGTATGAGTACGGATGGTAAACGCAATCATCACACTAAATTTGGAATAGATAAATATGTTATATTCTTAGAGCGGAAAGATGGACCACTCTATTAGAATGAAATTTCCAATCGAAAAGAGTGGTTTTCAACGACACACTCTTGCTTTGGATAGAAAATTTGATTTTTATAGATGGAATTCAGGATGAATGGATGAAATTAATTCTTCAAACTTGAAAGAGCTATTTCGCATCCTTTTAGAGCGGTTCACAATGCATCATCCTGTTCAATCGCTCAGTATTCTCCATTTGTGCCCCTACAAGATTTCAGTAGCCACAAGTTCGACAGAGATAAACCATAACCCGTTGGAATAGTCATGGACACCGGTCGGAAAATCTATGACTTTGACTCTGAAACTGGCAGGCCCCGGCATTCGCTTAGTAACATCCATTTGTGCCTATAATTTTAACTTTTTTTCTTTTGGATATGCTATAAGATAATTTTAATTTATACGAGGGCGCTTTGGTTTTGTACAATAAAACCATTACTTAGCTTATTTTCTATGTTGCACATTTTATTAGAATGAACTCTAAATACTTTCCCGAATGGCATAATAACCTACCTTAATCCAACTTTCCCCATACCTAACATAAAGGAAATAACGTAAACTAGAAGCGTATCTACCTGAACTATTATATGAACCTAACCTAAAATATGGTAAGTGACAGAATGATGCGGGAGAGATCTTGAGTTTAACCTATTTAGTGACGTAATATTATCTTTCTGGAGTATTTTGCCACATCTGCTACAACTTTGTGATCAACTATATCTTAATTACTACTTTTCTGCCTCTAGGATCACGTATAAATTGTGAGTTTATTTTAAATAACTCCTACATTAATTTAAGAATAAAATTTTAGAGGCAGTATTACTGTTGAAATTGTTTTTATAATTTGATTAGAAACAGATCTTAACAAATATAAAATCTTTTATCAATAGAAAACTTTTACTTGATGCTACAGCTACAAAATCCTTAAAAGTTCAGAAATTATTAAACTGATATGATTACATGAATTTGTGAAAATTGTGTGACATTCCAATAGAGAAACATTTAACATATACAGTTTTTATTTCTAAGTATCTTGATATGTATGTGGCTTATTTTAAGCTTCATATTTCAACAGAAAATGCGTGAACAAATTACTAAAAGTTATCCTATGGAACTCTCCATGGCCTTCTGATGGTGACGTCATTTTTGAGATGTTAGGCCTTATTATCCAGGAGGCCTTGTACATATGTATGTATATAATTCAATGTCGGTGTGTTTGAACGCCATACGAATCAATATCCCTTGATGGATTCGAAAAAAAAAAATAAATAATGAGTCACTGAAAGTGAAAATGTTGACACTTATTTAAAATACATTCGCATTGACTTAAACCGAATTTTTCGTGTGTGTTCCTTAGGTATTTGGGCAGCTCATGGATGTAGTCCGGTTCCGGTAATGAGTTCCAGTTGTCAGTGTTGCCACCTTCTTAGAAAGTACATTTTTTTAATTTCTTGCAAGCCGTTGGACATATCAGCATTAAACTTGGGATAATTATTTATCAACACAATATAAAAATATGAGGTGGTCCCCATTCCCCAAAACCTCAGTTATCAGATTTGTCAAACAATTTCAAAATGCAATGTAAGGAAATTTCATTACCTTTATAAACATACTCGAGTCTATTGAGTAACACAATTTCTTGGCTACACTTGCATTAGCTACTGGGATAGGTCATAGAAGTATATACTCCCGACGCCGCAGACCCAAGTTTAGAGTGTTACCAACCACACTAACAGCACAAGGATATCGGACCGGTATCGGACCCATACTGGGTCAATAACACGAATATAAAGGGACCGTTCGTAAGCAATATCGACCGACATTGGCGTGGTACCATATTTCGACATTCAATGTTATTCCTGAAACTTAAGAAACATCTTGTATTTCGACCAGAAAATGTGGAAGAGAAACTTAGCAGAAAATATGAAGTTTTAAATAAATATCACTGCTTATAAATCTTACCACGCGATACTGATTCACATAGCCCGAAATCGTTCAGAAGAGCGTGGTATGAACGTGCGCGTAACGATTTTAATTTGTTTTTCAAGTGTTGTATTTGTAGATTTGAGCTGAAACCGAAAATAGGCAGTTTTGAAAGTCCTATCACCTGTGTTACATGGATGTGAATTGATAAATAACGTGGAGAGTATGCCATTCGATATCTGATAATTACATCGATCAACATCGTTCTCCGATATCCATCAATATTGAGAACTAGTAAAATCCATTATCAATCGATACCCTTCTCCGATCATTATCCATCTCCGATACCAATCGACATCGATCTCCGATAATAGGCCAATATCCGTAAAAATGTTTGCCATTCGTTATTGATCGAGCTCGGATAACGACCTCGATCAATATCGTAATCGTCCGTTATTGATATCGGCCAATATCAATGTGCTGCTTGAGCAAATTCAAAAACTGTTATATTTCCAATTGCTCCCACACAGGTGATCGTATCCAAAACAAAAACTTGGCAGCTAGCTACAGGAGTAGCTCATAAATGTAATCTATGCGCCGCAGGCTTTTAATTTGTCACTGTTGCCAACCAGTTTCTAAAATTAAATACAGTGGAGTATCGTTTATCTGAAAACGGTTATCCGGATGATCGGTTATTCGGAAAGTTCGATGCTCTACAACTGTACGTACTTCAAATTGCTTCAAAACCATTGGACTTCTTTGCACAAAATTTGACATTTTAAGTACTGGAATAGATCATAGATGCAGTTCGTACGCCACAGGCGCCCAATTGACACTGCACCCAACGTATTTCTAAAAATTTAATATTTCAAATTTCCCTTGCACCGTTGCACGTTTCCGAACCAAATTTGACATTTCCGTACTAGAATATGTCATATAGGTACTCCCTGAGCCGCATACACCCTATCTGTTAGTGTCCTGACAAATGTGAAAGAGTGCAATATGAGAAGTCGAAAACTGTTAAGTGTAGTAGTAGTAGTAGTAGATGTTGTTGTATGAGTTGTTGTTGTTATTGTTTTAGCAGTAGTAGCTGTTTTATTGTTGCTGCTGTAGTCTAAGCAGCAGTAATAAATAGTATTGCAACTACTAGTGTTGTCAAGTTATTTTATTCACCCCTCACCAACGGGCGGGCACTTCAGCTAGTACTATATAAACTTAACTTGTGCTTGTTATAGAATAAAAACGAGAAACAAACGATACCTCTGCAAATATGCATGACATATAAATTTTAATTAACACCATAATTTAAAAAAAAACGATGCTCTGTACAAAACATGATCTCACCTTTGGATATTTTTTTTTTAAAATATGAATACTGTTGTTGGTTTCGAACTGTTGACGTTCCTGTATATAAATGTATACAAGCATAACATCCGTATAATGTAATTTGCGTGTTTTTTTCAATCTTCTGTTTTTATGTCTTTATATGCATGTTTCATTAAACAAATGTACAATTAGACTTTTCTTTTTTTTTTTACATTTCTACGCACACACATGAACTAGGACACATGTATATACATAGTATTATGTGGATCCGTGAATGTGTTTTTGTAAAAAAAAAGGTCTCTCTGAAAGCTAATGGGGTGTAAAACATTGGTCATGGTCTATTTTCTTGTTCCAAACCAATGAGAATCACCAACTTGTTTCACTAATATGAGGTAAATATAATTTTAACTCTATTAAACGGGAAACTGTATCACGTAAAGTGAATACAACATAAAATTTCAATACAAGAGAAAACATTTAATTTCTCTTCATTATCGTTAATTAAACTTTCCTGGTTACAGAAAATATTTAAAAAAAAACTTCTATAGTCACGTGGAGTACACATATTTTTAACAAACAACATAAAACTTCACGGCCGAATGTTTGAAATACAACTTATTATTAAACTCGCTTATTAAATACACATATTTAATGCACAACACAACGTTTCGACTAGGTCTGTATCCATTATCAAGTGTACTGTTAACATAATATTTTTTTATTTTTATTGTTTTTTTTAATAGTTGAATTCTTATTGTTGCTAGACCATTTATTTATTTGTTGAGAACGTTATTTTTCCCTTTTATTATGCTACAATTTAAATAGTGTTAATGAAAATAAATGTGGAAATTTAAACCAAGAACGGAAAAACATGATAAATATGTATAGAATTAGAGTAAAAAATAATAATAACGTTCTCAACAAATTAATATATTATATAGTCTGACAACAATAGGAATCCAAATAGTAAAAAACGGAACACACAATAAAAAGAAAAATGCTTATGTTAACAGAACACTTGATAATGGCTACATACGTAGTCGAAACGTTGTGTTGTGCGTTTTATATGTGCATTTATAATACGCGATTTTAATATTAAACTATGTTTCAAACATCGGACCGTGATGTTATGTTTTTTGTTTTTAAAAAAATGGCCGATTATGTTTTCTTTTCTCAAATGTTGAATGTTTCGTCCTCGTTGAAATATGCATAAAAAAGATTATTTATAGTTAGTAAATGAGTTATTGTGTAAATTAAGTTCTCATTTGCTTGTCGTCTAGTGTCCGACTCTTTTTTTTTTAATACATTTAATTTACTGTATATTCCTTTCCTCGTGTTCAGTTTGGTTTAAAGTCCCACAAAAAACGGGACATATACCGTTTTTATAGTTCGTTACCAGCCTAAAAATGCATAAGTAATAGGTCTATTATTACTATTATTATTACATAGGCTCATACACGACCAGTTAGTTTTGATGACCATCCTGACAGGTTTTTCCAGGGCTTTTCCTCAATCTCCCCAGGCAAATGGCGGGATGACACCTTCAACATAGGCATTGGCCGACACCTTCCCGAATCCTTTCTCCTCCCTTATCTCGGCCTGAGCCTTAGATGCAAATTCAAATTCAACGAACACCTTGTACATAACTGTGAGAAAAATTACATTTGTATACATGTAGTTTTGTGCTGAAGAAGTGTTGAGAGTAGGGTAAAGTAACCGACTATGAGACCGTCTCCTAATATGAAACCCCGAGCTAACTGCGTACATAAGTGCTGTACTCTGTAGATGACCGAAAACTTCTAAAATATTAAGTATGCTAACAAACTACTGCATAGTTGTTGTAATTGTGAAGAAATAAACATTTTTTGTGCTGATTCCTTACGATTTTTCTATAAGGTTGAAATTGAAACGAGGAGCATGTTTCAGAACACCACTTAAATCATTTTTTGTAATTTAACAGGAAAAACGAAAAACTGATATGTCTATACATTCTGTCAAGAAAGTACCGGGAATTGGTCAATAAAACACAAAATATGCATTATTCCTCCAAATTTATTGTATCGCCTTCAAAGTAGACCCTTTCCGAAATAATACACTTTTGCCAACGAATGATCCAATCATAAAAACATTTTTGAAACGCATTTTCCGGAATCGACTTCAGTACTCGCCGCGAATTCTTTTTGATGTCTTATATCGACTTAAAACGGGTGCCTCGAAGTGGCAATATGAGTTTTGGAAAGAGAAGAAAGTCGACCGGAGCCAGATCAGGGGAATACGGTGGTTGTTTGATAAGATTTATTGAGTTTTTGGCCAGAAATTCGTTCACAATGATAGCCTTGTGAGATAGTGCGTTATCGTGGTGCAAAATCCATGAGTTTTCTTTCCACAAATCTGGTCTTTTTCGACGAATTTGCTCTCTCAAACGCCGCATAACGCTCAGATAATATTCTTTATTTACTGTCTCACCTTCTGGCACGAATTCTGAGTGCACAACACCGCGATAATCGAAGGAAACTGTCAACATCACCTTCACTTTTGATCGACTTTGACGTGCTTTTTTCGGTTTCGGCTCAGTTGGCAGGCGTCATTCCGAAGCTTGTTGACTGGTTTGCATGTCACACACGTTAACCCATGTCTCATCACCAGTTACGATGCGTTATATGAATGTGGGGTCGGAATTGACTCGTTCTAGCATGTCTTCAGCGACCCTTACACGATTGAGTTTTTGCAGAAAATTAAGGTCTTTCGGTACTAGTCGAGCGGCAACGCGTTTCATGCCCAAACAATCGTTTAAAATGGTACGAATTGATTCGTGAGACACTGAAATTTCAGCGGCTATCACTCTCAGACTTAAACGATGATTTTCAGTCACCATTACCTTTACTTTACCGATGTTAAGTTCAGTTGAAGACGTTGATGGTCAACTTGAGCGAGGAAATCTTCCACCACATCTCGATCGTTTTTGAATGCACTGTACCACTCATACGCACGTATTTTTGATAAAGTCGATTCACCGTAAGCCTTATGTAACATTTTCAGCGCTTCGGCACACGGAATTCCATTTACAATGCAAAATTTAAGGCAGATTCTTTGTTCGATATATTTATCCATTGTAAACATCGCACACACACACTTGAGATGCACTGACAAATGGAGCACTGTAAATAAACTAAATGACAGATGGCGCTCAAACTCCGCGTGAGCATAGAGGGCAGTTGTGCTAACGTAGCGACAAGAAGAATTTCAACACTCCCTTTAAGTGGGCTTTGTAAATGTACAATTCCCGGTACTTTCTTGACAGAATGTAGTTCCTCCTTTAATGGAACATATTTCAGCGGTTTATGATGTGTATGGTTATACAAAAAACATGCCAAAATATAGAAAATATCTGATTTGGGGTTTGAGCCTAAACAACATAAGAAAACTTTATTTTCTTGCAGAAACCCTTTAAGTCATAACATTTTGCAAAATCAATGTACTGGACAGTAATGAACATATATATTTGCATTTTTGCATCGAAAACTGCTTATAATGCTTATTTTTTTTTATTTGTGATACTTAATCTCTATTTATTTTTGAAGAAATTTAGAGAAGGAGTCGCTTTTTGTTTGGTGGCTGTTAGCCGCCATCTTCGAAAATGGCGGCCGATTTTACTTTTTTTGATCGTATCTCGATAACTGTTAGAAATATGAAAAAATGTTTCAAGCAAAAGTTAAAGTTAAAAAAATACACCATTTTGGTCCTTATACCTTTTGTCTTATCTCTTACGGTTTCGAGAAAAATGTAAATTAAAACTCATATAGTTTTCGTAATTTTTGAAATACAATATATTTTCTATTTTTTTTTTTTTTTTCAATTTTAGGGGGCCCTTTTCAAAGTAAAGTTTTAGAATCATATATGCGAGAAGCAGAGTGTTTTCCAACAAGAGGAGCAAAATATTATTGCTAAATAGGAGTGCACTTATGTCGTCGATAAAGGATGTGCACTGTGTAGTGTGGCGAAGACCAGCTACTTATTGTGATGTAGTAGACGCTTACAAGTCGTATGTGAATGCACATTTTGGTAATCACACTGTTATCTTTGACGGCTATCCAATCCACTAATGAAAGCATTTGGTTATTTAGGACTCGATCCGGTTGTAAAACAGAGAGTATTTTCAACATATCTAAACAACGAGAGATCCATCGTGAAGTCAAAGATGTCCGTCTACTTTGTCATGAACTGTCGGGATGTGATACCACCTCCAGTCTTTTTAGAACAGGGAAGTCTCTAAATTTATTGAGAAAATTTTTCATTACAATTTTGTATGATTTAATTTCCTTTTAAAAACTACATATAATTATTTCGATATACCGGTACATGTACCATTTAAGTATGTGATGGACACTTTGTTAACAATATGTCGTGATAATGTTGAACTTACTTATGTTTGCATCGAACTTTTTCAATATATAGTGAGAAAAGTGAGGAAACTATTATGTTGGTTTTAGTTCAGTTGGTTAAAGCGATAGGCTTCCACCAAGACTTTCTTTCTTTTCTTGTAAATAGCGTTCGAGATTATATTAAATCTTATTATCGCCAAATAAAGTATTTTCTATCTCTTATCTTCATAATGTAAGATAAATTAACTCTAAGTTGGTTTGTAATTTCTTGTACATATTGCGCACTTACTCAACTTGCACTGCTCATACTCTATTTTATAAGTCTATTGTATTTGCTAGGTAACCAAAGTATATATAAGTTGCAGCAACCTATTCTACGTGGTTGCACTAATTTGTTTCAAAGTAGAATAAGTGTATGGTTATTTATTATTATTATTTTTTTTGGTTCTAATATCCTGTTCTAATATTGATAAATATTATATTCTAATTATTTAAAATTTGGTTTATTGTTAATTCTGCAAAAAAAGTTTATCCACCAATATATTTCATTATTTCAATTCTTCAGTTTTAATTGAATCGGCAGTTTGAAAAAGGCAATAAACGCCAAAAATGTGAAAACCTACTTTATGCCGGATTTGATATCTGGATTCTGGAAGGGATGGCGCATCTATACAATACACAAAAAAAGAAAAAAATCAGTAAAGCCTTCAAAAATAGGTGCGAAATAGAGATGGGCAAAACTAGCGTAACAACTATTTTTCACTGCTACATGGGATAAATTGCTATGACTGCTACAACCGATGAAAAATAGCAGTTACTGGCTTAGCTGCTATTTTTCTCCGAGGCTTGTTAATGGTAAAATAGATTGTTTCCTGTTTTCTAAACAAACAGAACTGATTGGAGAACGGAACAAAATGGCAGAGACTTGTCTGCAGAGAGGACAACCATGATGTGTGAACACTACGTAATTAGTAGCGTCTGTTACTCGTGTACGGAATTGATATAAAGAGCTCTCAGAAAGCACTGGTTGATAGTTGGCTACGTAGAGTAATGGATAAGGCGTCGGAGTTTTAATACAGTGGTCCCGGGTTCGATACCAATTCATCGCAAGGTTTTATTTTTAAAATGGTTTATATTTTAAATAGGTTATTTTGAAATGTTATTGTTTAATTTGTTTTATAACTTTATTTGCACTTAACGTTTTTTGTAATATTTTCCGTTTATTCTGATTCTGTAGTCCAATTCAGATTTAATAAAATGGTAAAAACAAAGGAAAAAGTGGGTATGGCATTGGACTTGGGATTCAGTGGTCCCGGGTTCGGTACTCCTTCACCTAAAATTCACATAATTTAGAAAAAATGAACCAGCAATTTGAAGAAGTGAACAAACGCTAAAAAATCGAAATTAGTTTTTAACTAAAAACGCACCTCAATTTATACCCGCTTATCATAAGGTAGAAGAAAAGAACGATAGCTAGTTATAGAATGATTCATCTGGCCTTGGAAATATTAGTCAGTTTGAAGAAGGAAACAAGGCCACTAGCGTCTCAAAATAAGAAGGCCTATTTTCGAATGTCTTAGAAAACACGATTCAGTCGCGTGTGCAATAAAAAAGAACAACATACCTGACTTTACCAAACTTCTACGTGCCCTTGGTCACTAATTGTATTAAATTTCCTAATGCGTTTATATAATAATAAATCACAGCCATATTGAATCCACTACTGGATGAAGCCTATCCCCGAAGGGAGGAGTTGGGAGAGGAGAACCGAAGCTCTCACTGTGATCGCCACTGTCTTTTATTCACTGCAGCTCCCCAGTTGTCCTCACGATGCTGGGTCAACACCAACATTTTTGAACCCCCACCGAGAATCGAGTCCGGGACCGCTCGCACTGATGTCGAACGCGCTACTCGACTAGGCTACGCAGGAGCTCAATGCGTTAATAAATATATATAAATACACAGCCATATTCAATCCACTACTGGATGAGGCCTACTAAAACGCCCATCGTCGTGAGGTAATGTGCTCATGCACACCAACACTATACTAAACAACGTGGAATGCCAGAGCAATGGAAATGATGTTACGATAGAAGCTAGTCTTACTACAGGAAATTATATTACGGTACAAGTCACAAAAACTAGCCCATAAAGCATGAAGTTCCTACTACTTCCTTACCATTGACAGGCTTGGAAAATACAGAATAGAAAAATACTAGTGTTGCCGACGAGACGAGATTATGCTTTCTCGTCTCGAAAATATCTTGTCTAGAGAGTGTCTCGAAAAGATGAATACTTTGCATTACGAGAGCTCTGTCTCGTCTCGTTTTCTATAGCCATTTTCTCTGTCTCGTCTCGTCTCGTGACAAGAATAAAAATATATATTAACTGAAAATACGAAATGGAAAAGTTTGTTTTGCTTCATTCTAATGGGGAGATCTAAGTTTGTTTTGCACAACACAATACTAATAACATTAAACAGTCTTATGGTAAAATTAGACTAACTGAAAATAAAACAATATGAAAAAATGAGAAATATTACACTCACTAAAGGAAATGAACTGAATGTACATGTTCTTCCTTTTATAAGACAGGGACAATTACACAGCTTTAAAGCGTACTACCGTGTTTGCTAGAATGGGAATACGTGGAGTAAAATGCCCACGGGCCATTAACCTCGACGCCTAGTGAGCAAATCACCCCGATGCCAAACACGATAGTTTCAGTTCACTCAACTTCCAACACTGCATGGCATGGCGTAACCTACCCGCTATTGCATCAGAGCAACAGAACCCTACTTTGTGCAACTCACATTCATTGGATTCGCTAATAAATCAGTGTAATCATTCTGTCTCCCTAAATTTGAAACGTTCAAAAAGCATTACAAGTAAAAATTATGTACTTAGTGCATTCAAATTAGTCTGCATGTCTTCACTTTCTTCACACAATCTTAATTGGTATCACCTTCGTCTTTCATATAATTGTGCCTTCACTCAATCGTATCACTGTTGCCACCTCATATTTCCTTCTGTGATTTTTTGGGGTGGACATTTTACCTCACTGGGCATTACACCCCCACTTACTCTATTCAATATCAGATTGATTATTCATATTTCCACTTTACTAATGTTTTAATAATGTGATTAGCACAATTACTTAGTTTAATAGTATTAATAGTCTGAACTGGCCAAAATTTATGCTTGAGTAAAAGTTATTGATCTCCACTAAGGCTAACATAATTTGCATGAAGAATTCAAGAATTGATATGAACCTGTATTTCCATGTATTGACACAAGTCGGTTACATTCAAGTAGTTTTTACATAAATCCAAAGAATGGATACTTCCATCATTATCGCTATCTCGTATAACATAACAAAGACATAATTACTACCTGCATATATGATGTTTAAGCTAAATTATCTCATCTGTATATCCAGTGAATCTTGCCTCCGTAAATTCGTCTTTATACAGTAAAGGTTATTTCCATCATAATCTTCTAAATAGAAAAGTAAAACATTCCCAGCACAGCTTGTTTCGTTATATCTTCAGAACACATAACAATTCTGCTTCTAAATTCGTTAAAACATAATTCAATAATAACAATTGCTAAATTCTTTAAACATAATTCAATAACAACAATGCCCTGATATAACTGAATTAATTAAATTCACTTAGAATGTTTCAAATTATAAAATTCAACAACAATCACTCTTTCCTATTCTCACAATTCACTCCCCCTCGGAAATGAATGTTGCTTAAGTATATCACTCGCTTTCGAAATCTAATAATATACTTCACAGTCAAAGTGCCTGACATCTAAAATCCATATTGTAGATCATTTGCTGCTCTTTCAGCATCCTCCAATATCTCTTCCTGACAATCTTTTCTTAACCATGACAACCATATTTCTCTATTTTTAGAAAACATAGGAAATTTTAGATATTCTCCTAAACCATTATCGTACAATATCTTATCAAGATCCTCAAGAGTTTTCTCCCTGGTCATGGATGTCGAAATTGAAATTAATGGTTTCTCAGTTGTTTCGGACTTATTTATATGCAACGACTTCAAATCTTCTATTTCACGATTGACCTATATTTCCCTTCAACTCCTCAGATTCCAATTCATCAACTTCCTGAGAAATTATGCTCAACCTATCTTTATGCTCAACGTTGATTTTTGTACTCAATTTGTCATCTAACCATTTTTGTATGTCTATTTGCTTCTTGGACAAAACTTTAATGTTTTCCTGAAGTGTGGAAACTAATAGTATGAGAGACGTCATCTCATTACCTGACTTATTAGGAACTCTCATTACATTACTTGACCTAGTCGAATGATAACTTGTAGACTGATTTCCAATTTCCACCTTTGGTGGGTTCATATTATACCTCCTAGGTTCGTAAGGTCTCCCAGATAATAATTTATATCTCCAATTAAAACAAAGTTCATCTAATCCTGGTCTTCCAAGTATTGCATATGGTAATTAGGTATCAGTCACTAGCCAAGATACATTATAAATGATATTCTTAAAAATACATGGCAAAATAACTTGTCCCATAATCGATATCTGATTATTAGTAATGTCTCTCACTATAGGTATCTCATTAGTTTCCACTATCTCCACCCTCATATTATCTATTAAAGATTTATTAATAATATTGTGACTAGCACCCGTATCCACCAAAGCATCGAAAACTATTTGATGTGATCGTAAGGTAAATGACAAAGCTGATGATTGCCTTTTAACCTCTTTGGAAACCACAGTAGCAATCCAAAAATCATCTAGTCCCACACCACATTGGATATTGTTGACCATTTCATTTGGTGTTTCAGTATTGATAGCTTGAACTGTTTTTGGAAATGATCTCATTGGTTCCCTATTCTCAAATTTATTCTTAGGACATCGGATCTTAAAATGTCCTTGAATTCCACATTTCAAACATCTTTGATTAAAAGCTGGACAAGAACCTCTATCATGATTACGAGCACAAAATTTGCAGTTAATTATTTGTTTCCACCCTGTATTATTCCCGGAAGCATTACCTCTTTGAGCACCCTTACATGATACAACATTAATCTCCGCCTGGTTGACCGCAAACTTACTTTGTTTCCTAGAAAATACATAGCTGTCTTTTTCAATACTTTCATGTTGTATTGCCACTGAGATAGCTTTATCTAAATCCAATTCGTCTATCGATAATAAACGTTTTCTTAAGTTGTTGTCATTAATACCAAAAATAATTTGATCTGTTAAAGCTTCACCCAGATAATTACCAAATTTGTATGAATTTGCTATTTTCTTAATTTGCTCAATGTATTCTTTGACCGTTTGATCTTGCTGTTGTGTAGTCCGATGGAATACAAATCTATTGGTTCTAAAATTTTGCGTAGGTTTGTATAGTTTCAGCAACAACTGTTGAACTTCCTCAAAAGATAGATCTGTCAATAATTTTGGACTACTATCTTGTTGCATTCGTTCAAATATATTACTAGCAACAGATGTCAAAAGTAATGCTGCCTTTTTCTCGTCCTTCACATCATGAACCTTACAATGCAAAATAAATCTTGTCAGAAAACTTTCTGCGTGATCTTTATCACCATCAAATGTTTGGCAATTGAATATTGACATAGCCATGTTTATTTAATATCAATTCCAGTATACAGTAATAATCCACGTCGATTCGATTTACTCGTCTCCAATTTGTTTTAATAATGTGATTAGCACAATTACTTAGTTTAATAGTATTAATAGCCTGAAGTGGCCCAAATCTATGCTTGAGTAAAAGTTATTGATCTCCACTAAGAATAACATAATTTGCATGAAGAATTCAAGAATTGATATGAACCTGTATTTCCATGTATTGACACAAGTCGGTTACATTCAAGTAGTTTTTACGTAAATCCAAAGAATGGATACTCCCATCGTCATCGCTATCTCGTATAACATAACAAAGACATACTACCTACATATATGATGTTTAAGCTAAATTATCTCATCTGTATATCCAGTGAATCTTGCCTCCGTAAATTCGTCTTTATACAGTATAGGTTATTTCCATCACAATCTTCTAAATAGAAAAGTAAAACATTCCCAGCACAGCTTGTTTCGTTATATCTTCAGAACACATAACAATCCTGCTTCTAAATTCGTTAAAACCCAATTCAATAATAACAATTGCTAAATTCGTTAAACAAAATTCAATAACAACAATGCCCTGATATAACTGAATTAAATTAAATTCACTTAGAATGTTTCAAATTATAAAATTCAACAATCACTCTTTCCTATTCTCACAACTAATTTCTTGCCAAGAAATTTAAGTTCTTCACAAAGAAGGGTGCTTAAACAATCTGCATGCGTTCTGCAAAATCATGGTTTCTACCAAGAAAAAGAAAGAAATAAAGAGAGAGAGAGAGAGAGAGAGAGTGAATGAATGAATGAAATAAAAATGGATGGATAGATAGATGCAGGATAGAACGAAAACAACGTACGAAACTTTTTAAAGACAAAAAGAAATATTTTGGAATCAGTTGATGGCAACTGCTGGCACCACAAAAAGAAGAAAAGTTATGAGAATGAAACGGTTTGAACATCCAACCAGTCATCCCAACTTCTGGAAGTTATAATGTACTATTGTTCGCTGCACAATCCAGAACATTGGCGTTGAGCTATATCGAAATAAAAAGATAAAAGAGAGAGAGAGAGAGAGAGAGAGAGAGAGAGAGAGAGAGAGAGAGAGAGAGAGAGAGAGGAAGGATAAAAGAACAAAAACAAAATAGAACACAGCAGAAGAAAGGAAGGAAAGTGCAAAAAAAATCTAGTAGAACATTTTCATTGTTTCGAATAGCAACAATAGAGTGGAGAGCATTGAAGGGGTTGCCGAGACGTCTGCTTAACGACAATTGTGCGCCTTCAGCGGTCATAGACTCAACTAAACGTTTCTGCCGAATGAAAGAGATAAAGAGAGAGAGAGAGGAGATATTGAAGGAAATGGAACAGTGGGAGATTATGTTCTATCTTGTGAAGTGGTTTTAAAGAAGAGCAGCTGGTCTAAAAAGCTTATTAACCTCACTTGGTTACATTCGATCGATGCTTTTACATTGTTTCTCCTTTCCTTCGAATTCTTATGTCCTTTGCAGATGGAAGAACTTGTCTCTCTTAAACCATCCTTAAACTATATTGATTTCTACCACTTCTTCCAAGTTAACTCTACAATTATTATTGTTACAGTCTTGTTATGACATTAGTTACTAAACAGCACAATCGTTAAGGTTAATTTAATCGCTCAGGTTAGTGAAAGTTTAATGGAAAGTCCTTATTCCAATCTCTATGACTTTTCTTACGTTTATGAAAATCTGATATCTTGGACAGCCGAACTGTCCATGTGAGATCTGCAGGGCAACTGTAAAGTTTTCTATACCCACTAAAATACCAATATAAACCATAGTTCAGGTAAAGGGAGTAAGCGTATAAATTTCCAACCATTCTACGTGGACACACATATCAAGAAACGTTAGGTCACAAACTATATTATTACGGTGAATCACTGCTAACTTACATATCACAAAATTGACCAGATTTAAATGAGAAACAAGAGTCGACTCGAGGGGAACTGTTCCTGAGAAGAGCGCCACAATTTTGGGGGAGCCAAACATTTCGGCTGCGAGTGTTTCGCATGAGTTTGGAATTATGAGGGCGCATCACAAATTTGGAATAGAGCGTCGATTGACTTGAAGCCGGCTCTGATCAGAAGTCACCAATAATGAAATTCTTATTTCTCAATAACATAAAATTTAGGTAACACCGATTTCTTGCTCAAGGAACCAAAACTGTAAAAAGAACTTAAACACATTTAAGAGGAAACTAGCTACGGATTCCACATGCTCCTACGGTTACTGTAACTGAGTGTGTCAGAGACCTAGTTTACCAACTCACTCTACTGTTTAATCAAATCTTAAAGTAACGGTAAATAGCTTCCCTAGTACGATGGCCAAGTGCAAGATTTCAAAAGAGGATTAAATGCAACTATAACACCAGTTTTAAAACATCAGGCAAAAGTTGGGAGTTCTCTCAATTATTATCAATAGGCATCAATTTTTACTTTTTCCCGGAAACATAATTTTCACAATTCTTTACTATATTTGAGCTGATTATTTCAAAATTTGGTCATAGACAAGTTGCGATATGGAAATATGTTTCGTTCTGATGGCTTATTTTTCTCGTATATAGAGCACAATTGACTGTTCGTGTCTTCTTAATTACGCGTAGATTACGAAGTTTATATCATAGGCATTCAAGCACAGAAATACAGTTATAAAAGCATTCGAATGCAAATTATTTTCAATTTGAATTTGAAACCTCTTTCTACTTTCCCATCAGCCGAATTTACTGCAAAAACATCTAGATGTGAATGTAGAAAGTAAATGTATTTTAGTAGCATGTTCTTCGAAACCTGGTAGTTTTTCTTACTATCGATTTGGAAAGAAACCTTTCACCGCATTTAAGAAAGATTCCCAAGTTGTAAGTTCGTTGTTTGAAAGTAAGGGTGTTTGAAACATAGAGTGATTTCCTGACGAGTGGCCCAACAATTTTTTTTCATCAATTAATTTGCGAACTATCTTCTTAGCTATTTGAATCCCTTGTCTCCCTTCTTCTCATACCTTCAAGTGTAGTATTGTGTGAAGAGAGGGCGGAAAATGTTTCAAGGATCGACCAAGGGCAAGCAGACACCAGAACAGCAATGCGTTTGGTCAATTTTAAGCAACAATTATGCAATACCATGAAAACTTACGGTTAACGCCTAACATACACAGTTAAAATTATATTAAACGTGTGTCCTCTTATTAGCTTTCTGTTTGCAATATTATGAAACTGCAACGTCACAATTAAGGCATTCACTAGTCTCTCTGTATACAAGGTCTGTCCGGAAGGTAATGACTGATTTTCTTAGGCCAATCATGAGTGTTAGGGGTTGGAGTCTATGGGGGTGGCGGTTGGTGGAAGATGTAAAAGATCGATTTCTCATCAGTTGACTCTGAGCTTTTACAGAATGCGCTTGGGAAGTGGACAGCTGTTTAAGCGTCGCGTAACGGTCAAAATACAGACGCCCGCTCTATGATATAGAAAGCCTATGGGAAGGATACTTTATCGAAATCACAAGTGTTTCGGTGGTACAAAACTTTAGAAGGAGGAAGAGAGAGCGTCAAGGATGAACAACGGACAGGGCGCTCGTCAAAGTTTCACACTTGAAACAATGAGCAAATCGAAGAAGAAATCGATGCTCATTGTCTTTTTTGACTTTAAAGGACACCTGAACAAACGGTCAATACTGCATTTTACGTGGAAGTGTTTAAACGTCTGAAAAACAGTCGCGAGTGTCCGCGCGGAGATCGCTAACACCTGGATTCTTCGCCACGACAATGCGCCGATCCATGTCTTGCTAAGAGTGGGTGCGTCACTGGCGAAACAAACCGTGGCAACACTGCCCCCATCTCCCTACAGCCCGGACTTTGCTCCGGATGACTTCTTTTAGTTTCTCTGGCTCAAACTGAGCTTGAAAGGACACACTTTTGAGATTTAATATCTTGCAAGCTACCGTGCCGGGTGATTTGAAAGGGAGTCCTGTTCAAGACTTCCAGGCGAGCTACGACGCTAGGTAGAACTGCTGGCAAGGATGTTGTTTCAAGAAATTGCATGTAATAGGGTTACCATAATATTTGCTGACTAAATACGGACAAATTAGCTTAAAGGATATTTATTAAAATAGAAAAGAACTCCGAACAATTACTTGCGACACCAATATGAAATAGACACGTAATACTAATTGCTTACATTTGTATCTTCTCTATTGCCAAGGACGGAGAATCTTCTGGTCATTATGTTTCAATACATTTGAAGAGCACAAGGGAAGGACAATCAAAGTCCCGTTTTATAAGGTGTGAGAAAACACATTTTTAAGGTGTAAGCACTTGAATTTAAATTCATTTTTGGCCCTCTGACACATTATCGCCCTACGTCAAAGTGCCTAAAGGCAAGAAAGAAATTGAAATACAAGTGCTTACACCTTAAAATGTGAATTTTCTCACAATTTCCAAAACTGGACTTTGATTGTTCTTTCTCTGTACTCTTCATGTGTATTTCTAAAGTATTGCTAGGCAATAACAAATACTAGACCAGTTCAATGTTGTAGGAACAGTTTGTATTTGTGTGCAACTCAAAAGTATTTATAAATAGTGTGATATGCGTTTGTGGAAAAATATGGGTTTAAAATACATAATTAACAGCCAACAACTGGTTAGGTGAAAAGTACGGACATGTATTTAATTTTTGCGAAGTACGGCGCGGCCACGGACAGAGCCTTTAAAATACGGACTATCCGTATGGATGTATGGTAACCCTACATGTATGCATAGGATCTTGAAATAACCGAATTTTATGGAATTAGTCTCATTACTTTACGAACAGACCTTATATATGAAAATCCGAATAACTGTGTGTTTAAAAGAGCTATACAAATCAACATCCCTTGACGGATTCTAACAAAATTTTGTACACATTCTTTAGGACCTACAAGCATTAACTACCTCCCATCTCCCTCCAAAGGGGGTGAAAACGTAAAATAACTGTCATTCCATTGTTTATAACAATGAAATAACTAAATTGTTACCACATTTAATTTCGAACAAAGATATGAATTAAATAAATAGTTTAGATATTTTAAATTCAAATATTGATACTTTCAAACCAGAAATATTTAGATTTAACATTTAAAAGCATATTAAATTTAATGTTATTAATAATTTACTGAGTAGTATTTGAAGAAAGCGTAATATGTACAGTATGGGTAAATAATACTATTAATAGTAGTACTTTTAAGGTGTAGTATTAGTTGCAGTAATAGCAGTATTTGTAGTTGCAGTAGAACACTGTTGCAAACATTTTTTTTACTTAGGACCAACGGATGAGCAAATCAGCTAATGTTGAATAAATAACAGTAAAATAGCAGAAATGGATAGGCCTACGTGCTATAGATTATTGAATTTAAAGATCGCTGAGAATAACAACAGTGGCACATTTAAGAAGCAATCTTATATAATATAATTTAATTTTTAATTATTATAGCATTCTTGATAAAAAGGGAGAACGAGACATAGAAGAGAAAGAAATACGAGTATCCTTTAATTCTGAAGTATTATTAAGAAAAACTGTAGTATTCTTCGAAAACCGTAGTATAGTAGGATTCTTAGAAACATCTGTATTTGTTGTTTGTTTGACAAAATTTGTTTGGTTTATTTATTCGTTTCTAGTCTTATCAATTCTAGAGCATTGCAACACCATCCTGTAATCACATTTTATAATTAATTTGTGAAAAAGAAATAACGCATTCTAAAGAAAATTTCACTTATTTATGAGAAAACAACAGGCTAATGCGTTCTATCACTAAACAAAGAAGTACTAAAATAAAAGATTAATTCCATTAACAAATCGTTGGCTTAGAAGCAAGGGCGTCAGCAGGGAGGGGGTGCCCAGCCCTGGGATTTCAGATTTTATACTCACTACTATTCAATTTTCATATATTTGGTGTATGTTTTTATTCTTTTCACTACATGCATTCGGATTCTCCCGTTACATTTCCTGAACCATATTCATTTCAATCTATGTAATCCGAAATACGCCAATTTATACCCACCAAACAAACTATGTAAAAACATCGAAAGTAAAAACGAATGCTATTATTGTAGTATTATCTAACTTTTATTTCTTCTGAATGTCCTCTGCTTTATGAAGTTGAAGACAACAAAGTTGACAAAAATTAACTCTCCCTCTCTCTCGGTTTTACACATATTTCTATACAAAGCTTAAAAAGCACGAATAAGATAATCGTTATAGGCTATACACATGCTTTTCAAGTAATAATTTTCGGACCCTCATCTTACGATGCTTTGCTGCTCACACATGCTATTTTTAAGTTTTAAAAATACGGAACAAATCAAGAAAAATACTGACATTTTGAAAAGAGACTCATCTAACATTAACATTAACGAAATGAACTGGTTCATATTTTGAAGCTAATTCTTTTAGCCGAGATATTTGAAGGTTACTAACTTAAGCCGGCATAGCCCAGGACTTCAAATTTCTCATCAAGAACAAAAAATTTCAAATTATATATTATTTCACTTAATAGATATTCTTAAGAATTATCCAACCCAATTTCTAAAACGCCATTGTTGATTGTGATTTGTCCATTATTTTTTAATATATTTAAAAAAGAATGAGTCTGATTACCAAGGGCTCTCAAAAGCGAATCTGAATTTGAATTTTTGAAATGTCTTTAGATAATTTTGGCTCAAGCCGAAGGGATGATGCTGGGAGAATGCGGAACAGAAAGTTTATTTAGCAAACATTTCTTTCGATAGGAATTGTTGCACATAAATTATCTATTAATGTTTGTTAAAATATGTTATTTCTGTAATCTTCGACATCCAACACATGATTTGATAAAAGTGCTAGTACTCACCGTTTTAAATTTGCCTGAATTATTGACAGTCTTCTATGTCTGACAATGTTATGCCATCTCGGTTTTTGTGACTTCAAATTATCTAATAGCCATTGATCACACCACATTAATTTCCATTGTAATGAACCACGAGTTCCAACACGCCAGGAATTTGATGATCCTGACTATTCAAAGATGTTGGATATGTTAGTGTCCGGCGTTACTGAGAAGTCACTGTTAAAAAAAAATGTACTGTGTTCTAAGTTCAGATTTCATTAAATTGATTTGAAAACTATGATGATTTCAATTTTATTTTATTTTTGAAATTCTTTTATATCGTTCAGCAAACTACTAGCAAGTTCTCTCCTAGAAAGCAGGAAGGAAATAAGATTTTGAGGAAGTATCTACGTTTCGATAAATGCCGAATTTGATACATTGGCTGTGTGAATTAAAACCTTTTCGGTGTCTCGAAGAGACTACCACTTTATTGTTAACACCGTTTGTTGTGTGATTTCGTGATTCAACACTATGACAGTATTAATATTTATTGACTTATTTTCCATGGCGGAGTTAAGGCCACAAATGCCTTCTCTTCCACTCAACCATGTACATACAAAATCTAAATAAGCTATCAACGTTAATACTGGTATAATTGGATAATAATTAAGAAAAAGAATAAACACTAAATGAGTACACATAACTACACAAAGAAAAAAACACGTATAATCAGACACAATGCACACACACACACATGTTAACATTTTATAGAAAACATAAGCCTGTTTGCAATTTATGGCTGATACTTTATATGTACATACATCGATAATGATACTAATACTAATAATTATAAAATATACATATATAACTTCTCAGAATATTTAAAAAGAGCTGTGCATTTACTCTTATCCTTTTTTTCTTTTACTGTTTATTTCATCGTCGAGTGTGTAAAGACTAGGAATTTAATTGGAGCAGGTCTGTAATCGACTTCCTAAACGTTGAGATGGACTGTAGCTGTCGTGTTTCGGGCGGAAGATCATTCCAAGCTTGGACGGTGGAGACAGTGAACGATTTGGAATAGGAAATAGAAGAGTGATGAGGGACCGAGAGTAATTGGCTTTCCCTTGACCTGGTGTTACGATCGTGGTAGGAGCTAAGGGCCTGAAAGCGTTCGTGCAAGTAAGAAGGTTGTTGAAGGCGAAGTATTTTGAAGAGAAGTGTTAGTCTATGTAAGTTGCGTCTTTCATTAAGTTTTAGCATTGACAATTGTCTATAGGATGGAGTCAGGTGGTCTGAGTACTTGAGAAGGAAAATAAATCGAAGACAGGCATTTTGTACGCGCTGTAGTCGCCTGGCTAGTTCATCCTTGAGATTGGTTAGAATCACATCGCAATATTCCAGATGAGGGAATACCAGTAACTTAACTAGAATTGATTTGATGTGGGTGGGCAAAACATGTTTAAGTCTAGTGAGCGAGTGTAGGGACGAGAATGCTTTCTTGCACATTTCCTTGATTTGTGGTTTCCATTCTAGGCGCTCTTCTAGGATTACACCGAGGTCGTAGAATAGGGTATAACAGTCTGGTTTAGACATACTGCTGGAAGATTATCCTTTTGCATGTACTGAGCTAGTTGGTTGGGCGATATACGTATACATTTAGATTTTACTGGGTTAATTACTAATCTGTTTTTAGATGACCACTCGCTGATTTTCTGAAGATCCTCATTTAATTTGGAAATAGTGGTTTCTAGGTTTTGTGGGCGACATGAAATGTATATTTGGAAATCGTCAGCGTACAAATGATACTTACAGTGTGAGAGGACAGATGGGAGGTCAATTACATACATACAAAATAAAAGAGGTCCCAGGACACTTCCTTGAAGTACTCCATGAGTTAGGTAGCGCAGTGAGGAATTCTTACCAGCTATACTTACGAATTGTTTCCTATCGCACAAATAGTTTTTCACCCATATAACAGCTCCCTGGGAAAAATTAAAAAAATGAGATAATTTCCGCAGTAAGATTTTGTGGTCAATTGACTGAAATGCCTTAGAAAAATCTAGAAGCGTAAGGTAGGTGATCTATCTTTTATCTAGTGCCAGCCTTATATAATGTAGCTGTACTATAATATTAGCGAAATACCGATTGAAGTGGATCCATTAAATTGTATTCTGTTAGGTGTGTCCGAATTTGGTCGCTAACAATGTATTCAAGAGCCTTTGAGAGGGCGGGACGGATGCTGATCGGGCGAAAATCGTCCACATTTAATACGTTTTGTGTTTTGGGGAATGCTAATACTTGTGCTATTTTCCAATCAGATGGGAAAGTACCAGCCATGAGGCTGAGATTGAACATATTTGTTTGGGCCTCTTTGCCCTGCTCATTTATTTCTGCCTTTTAACGGGCTTGTTTTCAAATGTTGCTTGTTCCAGCCACAAGCTTGGCTTTTTCTTGTAAATAACGGTACCCTCTTAGAGGGGTGAGAGCTGAGGATGGGGAGGCTAGCCCCGTGCTCAACCAGTGTTGGCGTGGTGTTTGAAGAGCGCGTCTCGTGTGCGAGAGTCTCTGTGTTCGTGAGCTTTACTTAATATATCTTAATATAATTAGCCTAAGCTACAGTTTGTGTGCAAATTAGACAGTCATTAAATTAAAGCTTTATTATAGTTAAATCTTGTGAACATTTATTTTATTCGCGTAAAACGAAATACCTTCGTTTGGGAAAGCGCGAACAATATTGGTTATTGGATTTATAACATATGGTAGGATCCTTTTTATAAAAAGAATAGAAATTTGATCGTTGCCTACAGCAGATGATTTTATCCTGTATATAGCTCTTTTAACTGTTTCAGGGTCAGGAAAGTTCATTTAGAGTATTTTGATGATTTGCGTTATTTGTATCAGATAAGTTGAATTTGACTGAATTTGTAAGTCTTATATTAGCGAAATGATTGTTGAGCTCATCAGGCCTGAATTTATTATTAATTTGTTGCTTTATTCTTTTTCCTTTAATACCCAATAAATTTAGCTTGTGCCACATTTCTCTTTGGTTAGTCGTATTCTCTATTATTTGCATCGCAAAGTTTTGTTTTGATTTTCTAACTAACTGAGTGCATTTGTTTCGTAAGATCCGAAATGTTTCGAAGTGGTTCTGTATATTTTCATTGTTTCTTTTTCGGGCTCTTATCTACCTTCTGTAGGCAGCATTCTGTGCAGACATAAGATTACGGATCTGTTCTGTTATCCAAGGACATGGGGGTTGGGAGACGTGTCTAGTGAGGAGAGGGGCGTGTTTGTTTAGTATTTTCATTAATAAATCGTTTAGAAATTGTAACTGGTACTCTATTGAGGGACTATTATACATTACATTCCAGGGGACATTTGATACGTCAGCACGTAAAGCAGCGTCATTAATTTTAGAGAAGTCTCTGTAGGTTATTTATTTTGACATGCGTTTACTTTCGAATCTTAGAGAGTAGCAAGCAAATATCATATCATGGCGTGATATTCCTAGAATAGAAAGTTGCACGTGATGGCGAATTTTTTGAATGTTATTAGTCAAAATAAAGTCTGCGAGGGTCGCAGAAGTAGTTGTGTGAAAGGTGGGGTTTAAGGGACACATAGAGAGACTCAGAGAGGATATGATATCACGAAAATTTTCGCTTTCTTTTTTCAAAGATGTCATATTGACATTCATATCACCAAGGATCAGGGCGTGTTCATAAAATGGCAAAAACTGTGAGATTTCATCTTCAAAGTTTTGGAAGTTAGCCCGAGGGGGTCTGTAGATTACGCTGATTAGAACAGGTTGGTTGCGGATCCGACATTCTAATATAATGTACTCTGAGCTAAAGTCATATTCAGGCGTTGTCATAGCGAGAATTTTTGCTTCGATTTGTTCAGTGATGTATATCGCAACTCCGCCTGCTCCTTTCAGAATCTAATTAAATTAAACCCAGGTATATGATAAAGATCGTCACTTAAAGTTGGCGTTGAATCAGCATTAAAAACACACCCATTGTGTTGAATCACCGAAATAAACACCGTTTTGTGGTGTTAATTTAACACAAACAAGTGATGGTAGCCCTGGGACACCAATAAGTGTTAAAACAGCAGGATTTTTCTGTGAACTTTCTTGCTTTGCTATTACAAACGACAGCGCTAATAGGAGGAGAAAACCTAGAAAATGCTGTTTAATAAAATTGTACGTCCATAAATTAATTTTATCTTATCTTAAGAAAATAGTAACCTGTAGTCTAATGAACGTTCTGTAATTGTATGTAATAAATAAACAAATGAGTATAACTTACTCCCCTTCATAATTCATCTGTAAATTTCTCCCATGTCTGTGACAGTAACACACACACACACATACACACACACACACACACACACACACACACACACATATATATATATATATATAATGTTCTCTTAATCCCCCTCCCCTTGGGAAAATTCCTGGCGATGCCCTTGCTTACAAGTGAAACATTAAGTCAAGAACAGTTTTGAGAAAACGAAGGAAACCAAGATTGTAATTTTGTAGTTGGAACGAAATACTGGGAAAATAAATAAATCTCAGGATTATTTCTATGCTTCTTATTTACACTATTTATCTATCAAGGTTTTTTACATGATGTCCCTCAGTGTGTTTTAAATGCCAAGAAAAAGGGTCAAAGGATTTAATGTATTTTCGGAATCGTTAATAAACACAATTATTAATGACCAACACTCGTTCTTCCCCAATCGAAAGAAGACACATATCGCCGGTCATCTCACGAATTGACGTAACTGATTTTTAAGTTTTTCAAGTTTCATGAATCATCGTACGTAATACGTAGTAGCTATTCAAGTTATGAAGTTCATTATTTTATCATGTATTCCACGTGGTTTGAGATGTATTTCTACAGATTAAATTACTATTTTTAGCTGTAAGTTCTATTCTTGTTAAAATGGCGTTGTTGTCAGATATACGTCAGTTTGTGAGATACAAATTGTAAATATATCACTAAAATATTGCTGATACGTCATGTTAGAAGAACAATATATGATAATAATTCTTGCGCAAAAGAACAAATATGTATTTTTACCTGGAAATAGAGGTCACTAAATATGTTTTATGTTCCAATATTGACTCAAGTTTATGAATTTGTTTGGAGATGTTATACCTACAAATAAGCATAAAGTCGAAAATAGAGCTTAAAGTTGAATAAGTTGAAAATAAAACTTTGTTTTCATTTTTATTCTTATGTGCATCAAATTTTCTCAAGTAATTTCTTCTTTGTTTTCAGTTTTTCAAACCGTAAAAAGTTCTGAAAGTGTTTTGATAGTAATTTTAAATCAAAATTCACTAAATTGAAATTCGTGGACAAGGTAAAGTTTTAGTTTTTAAGTCGAAAAATTGCAATCATATTTGAAGGTACAATACATCTCCGGACCTACTTATAGTGGAACTTATTGTGACCCCTCACTTTCTCACGTTGTCTATGAGAAAATTCAAAAGCCTTAAAGATATGTTCTCATTTGTTCACTGTTATTAATTGAAAAGATTAGCGTAACTTATACTAATTTTATTTTCGCTGCTACAGCCATCTGGTTTTTAGATGTGCTTCTTTAATACTTCTTTAATCACAGCCTTTTAGACTTATATGAATATCTGTTGCGAGATCTGAGCTCCCTATTAGGTAGATTTCGAAGAAAAATATACCTATTGAGATCGATACGATATGAAAGTATATATTTATATATGATATATATATATATGATATATATATATATAATTATATATATAATTAAATATATAATTATATATTAACACGCTAGCGGCCATAATTTTGAAGATATTTGAACCAAATTTTTATATGTTGTTTCTAGGCTTAATAGCTTGGTTAAGTTCATTAATGAGAAAAATCAGTCGCCATATTGGATCCAAAATGGCCGATGAACCCATTGTTGTATAGAATACACAGCCTAAACCGCTGGGGCTATTAAAATCAAATTTGGCATAAAGGTACAACATCACTTTTTGATTACGAAAATGTTACCTAATTAGTTCAAAGACGCCATATTGGATTCAAAATGGCGGAAGTAAGAAATCTATTTTCCATATCGTTTGAGCTAGAGATACGAAATTTGACATAAAGGTGTATTGTCACTAGTAGTTCAAGAAAATATTACGAAATGTTGAAAAAGTCGCCATCTTGGATTCAAAATGGCTGCTAAACCCATTGTTGTATAGAATACACAGCCTAAACGGCTGCAGCTAGAAATATCAAATTTGGTAACACTATACATTATCATTTGTATGTTACTAAAATATTACATGATGTATCCAAAGACGCCATCTTGGATCCAAAATGGTGGACCTAAACATCCATTTTCCACACCGTTTGAGCTAGAGATACGAAATTTGGCATGAAGGTGCATTATGACGACTAGTTTAAGGAAATATTACAACATTTTGGAAAAGTCCCCATCTTGGATCCAAAATGACCGCCCAAAATCCCATTTTGCACACCGTTTGAGCTGGATAAATGAAATTTCACTTGAAGTTTTACCATCACAAGTAGCTCACGACAATATGAGAAAACTTTAAAAAAGTCGTCAACTTGGATCCAAAATGGCCACCCCAAAAACCCAATTTCCAAGTCATTGAAAGTAGAGATACGAAATTTTCTTTGAAGGTGTATGACCAAGATTAGGTTACAATAAATGGGGCAAACCTTCTTTTTGGGGACGCATCCCCCCGTGGGAGGGTACAGATGGATACCATGGTGGTGTAGTGCTGCAGTGAGATTTTGGTTAAGACAAAGGATACGCATCCTCTCAAAAGCACTGAAGTTGAGGGGCGAACCCCCTTCGGGGGTCTGAGGGCAGCGCTCCAAGCGAAACAAAGCGAGTATATATATATGTCTTGTGAGGTATCGTTGAACAGCTCTTGATGAATAATCTACAAAACAATAAATAGTTTCTCAATAGCTCTCATATAAGGCGATATTTGAATTTTTGAAAATAAAAAAAACTTCGAGATCTACCTCAGCCTGTAGGCCTACCGAAAGGGATTTTTTTCCTTCAGCCTTCATATTTTGTAAAAGAATAGCACTTTCTCGAGAAATGTAATTGGAAGTCAAATTATAATTCGGTAGTGTTACTTTAAAGAGAGATGACTGTTTAGATGACTTGAAAAATTGGTAAGGGTATCTATCACCTGCTCCAAGTCAAAAGACATACAAATTATATTTTTTGTAATTTTTATTCCTTGCTTGGATTCTTCTCTTATTTCTCTTACTTTTATTTTTCTTATAATTTGGGTCTCATTTTTCTTTTATTTCATCATAACTTCCCAATCGCTAATACTCAGTGAGCATTGGTCAATTTAAGTCGATGAAATACCAGATTCGTACTTTGAAAAACTCTTTTCAAGTCGAGAAACTGGGTTCTCGCTGTCATTGATACATTTCTCAAGGGTTTACGACAACTGGTCCCGCGAAAACTCGACCAGGTCAATTCGCTCCACGACAGTTTGTCCTCTACGACAATTAGCCCCTGCGACAACTGGTCCCTACGACAACTTGCCCCACGACATCTGGTCCCTACGTCATCTCGTCCTACGACAACTGGTCCCGCGACAACTCGTCCCTACGACAAATCGCCACACGACCTCTCACCCTATGACAACTCGCCCCAGGGCAACTGGTCCCACGAAAGCTCGTCCCACGACTACATGCCCCTATGACAACTGGTCTCACGAAAACTGGTCTCGCGACAATTCGTCCCTACGATATTTCGCCCCACGGCAACCCTCATGACAACTCGTCCCACGACAACTAGTCCCTACCACAACTCGCCCCTATGACACCTCATCCCGTGACAACTGGTCCCTACGACAACTCGTCCATATCACAATTCATCCCACTACAACTGGTTCCGCCAAGCTCGTCCCATGACAGCTGGTCCTATGAAAACTGGTCCCTACGAGTCTACATCTCGTCCCACGACAAGTCGCCCCATATGACAACTCGTCTTACGTCAATTGGTCCGTATGACAACTTGTCTCACGACAATTCATCCCTGTAATTTTGAATTTCTACTTTAATTTTTAGAGCGGAATTTGCAGAGACAAAATCCATGACAACGTTTTCTTAAGTATTTGTTTCTAAAAATCATACCAACTAGAACTTCACGGTCATTTCGACCTAGCGGAGAAGCGTTTAAGAAGTGTGCGAAAAGTATTGTATCAGGTTAAAGTTTAGACCCTCCCATCCGCGAATGAAAACATAATTTTGTGTACATCAACAGCAGTTTTGTTCTGATCTATTTGTGACTGTATTGTTATTCACGTCCAGATCAGTTTCTAAAGAGACCTACATTTATTGGTAAAGTTGACTTTTAACCGCTACGTTCAAAATAGAGTTCGGCGGGAATTAAGCCCGTGACCACTGACCATGTAGAATATGGCGTCTATGGCAGAGCTACCTAGCGGATGGATTCAAAATCACGTTCTCTGAACAAAAATCCATTAGTTTTAACGCAGCCAGAAATGGGGAAGCGTGCTAAGTCTATCTATTATGAGGTCTATGCATGCACACAGACACAGAAAGAGCGCGGCTTACTGAGTCGAGACGAACCGCAGATCACATCGAGTCGAGTCGCAGCTCACACCAGACAAAGCCGAGACGAGCCTCGGCTCACACGTAGCCGAGAAAGGGCGCTTTTATACTGAACCGAGCAGATCTCGACTCAGCTCGAGCCGAGGTGATTGACATGCCTTAAACAAACCCCATATACACCCACTTATCAAAATTAGAATTTCGCCCAAAGAGTATGGTCTTGTTATCTATGAATTAAATGACCTGAAACTATGTTGAATGTTTAAGCCATGCACATTGTTTATGTATTCATCGGTCTATCACCTCTTCGTGGAAAAGCAAATTACCGTGACTGAGCTTGGAGGGGTTTCTCTGCCGCACACTAGAAGATTTGGTCGCATGACTGAATCGCAGTACATTTTGTGCAGGCTACTTGGTCGCTTGATGTATAATTACATCCCTTTCTTGTTCATTCTGCTATTAGTGTTGGGAGAGACAAGATGGTTAATACCACAGAAGTGTTATGGGTCTCACATTTTTCACCGATCCCATTCCACAACTTTAATCTATGTGACTGTAAATTTCGACGAGATAGATCAGTCGCTAAGGTGCTTAGCTTGTAATCGGGTTCGATTTCTGGTGCCGGCCATCCTCACCTATATTTTCCCTGATTTTGTTAAGGCACACCACGTAAATGCTGGGATGGTTCCTTGAATAAGGTAAGGGTTAATTCCTTCCGAAATCATTTACCTAGTGTTTATTGTTGTTAATATTTCTAATGTAAAATGGCTGGACTTGAATTCATTTGTAACTTTTAAGCCTCTTTCACTCAGGCCGGGATAGGGTATGGGAGAGGATACGGAAGGTACCATCCAGTGACATATTTAAGGTGCCATCCTGGCATTCGCCTGGTGAAATAGGGGAAAACCGTAAAATGGCCGGAATTTTGCTTGGTTTAGAGATTGTTGAGTAAATAATATCCGAACAAAAACACCAGAGGTGCAAAAAGTGG
>JAGDQP010008029.1:37543-64701 GCA_022664845.1 Lepisma saccharinum | reverse complement strand
ATGGTCGGATGAGTCACCATTCACCCTATTCCAAACCACGGGCCGTGTTTATGTGTGGAGAACGCCCAAAGAAGCGTATGATCTGCAGTGTCTCCGCCCAACTGTGAAACATGGCGGCGGCACGGTGATGCTGTGGGCCGCAATATCATGGTTTTCATTGGGTCCTGTGGTCACACTTCGCGGACGCATCACTGCCAACGATTATGTCGCAATTTTAGGAGACCACTTGCATCCTATGGTCCGGATGTTGTTCCCGGACAATGACGCCATATTCCAGGATGATAATGCACCCATTCACACAGCTGGAGTTGTTGCAGCGTGGTTTGAGGAACATCGGGATGAAGCTCAACACCTCCTCTGGCCCTCCCAATCCCCAGATCTCAACATAATTGAACATCTGTGGTCCATCTTGGAAACACGACTCCGGCGACGATTTCCACCTCTCCGGCGAAGTCACAAAAATAGGCACAAGAAATTTCGAATAAGGTAAAAAAATGCAACTGAACTTGTAAAACTTCCACAAATAACTTGGCAACAACTAGACTAACACCTTGAACACAGCAAAGTTTTTCCACATCACGAAAAATTTGTCTCTACCGGTTGAAAAGAAATAGAAAAGGAAATACTTTCGCAAATTTGTGTTCTAATGGGACAACGTAATGGCTATGTTTTGCAGATTTTATAAAGTCTGCTCTCAAATAAACAACGACGTGCATACCAAAGATTAGTATTATTAAATCAAAATGGCCTACTTTTGAACCTGAATCAATTTCTTAGGATTTTGAAGTAGCACTATTAGGATTTAGGCTGCACAAGAAGAATTAATTTCATGACGCTTAGTAGTTTGGTTGCCTCTTTCACTTGACAAGGAACATGAAAAAGAAGCTAGCATCAGAATCCCTGACCTGCAGGTACAGATCAGATCCAGAATTTGCACTGAAAGCCAGGATGATAATTTCCTTAGCATTTGTTCCCATAAATGCATTGATGAAGCATTTGATGCCCTAGTTGCTGCTTTGACAACAAAACTGTTACCTGTCGCTGATTGGTTTGAGAATAAATATTTAGGTGAGTCTGCTGTATAATTTATTCACTATTAAATAGTTTGCTTTCCTCCACGAACAATTCTGAGTTACGCTATTAGCAGTGAATTTTGAGGAATTAAAATAACGAACTTGTTCAGTTAATAAATGGAAATAAATAGAAATAGTATGAAGTTTTCTGCATACTGCCTTAGTTTTCAAATATGATACGTTCAAAAGCTAGTGGGTGCAAATATTTTAAGAACTAAAGAAACGACCCTGAAAAACAAGGCATGGTGAGGCATATTTTGGAAAGAAAGGGGAATCGTTCCATATGATTATTATTGTGAATATAACATAAGACAAAATAAATTATTCAATATCTATATTAGATTTCTCTGTTTAGGTCTTGTTTCACTGTTGATTGCTTTCCAATATCTCCGTTGCAAATACTTTGTAATGGGCAGTAATACAATATTATGAGTATGCAAAATGCCTATTCTTTTACGTTAGAGATAATATAGCTCGGTAACTTGACACAAGTCTATTTTGAAGAGTCACTGCCTGCTTACAGCAAAGTTTATTTTAGCCCAATCCTTGCAGATTCATGCGGAAAAAAATATTTTTGCAGGTCATGGTCTCCGATTTTGTTGAAATTCGGATATATCATTCTAGAACCAAAATAATTAGACCCGTTATTGTTTTGTTTCGGTCAGAATTCTTTTTATCCAGATTTATGATCTCGAAGTTTCGGTCCAGGTCATCCGTTTTCTGAGCAGTAAAAACGAAGATAGTTAATATCTTAGCAAGTAATAGGAATATGTTGATGCGGGTTTTTCATCAGAAAGATATTGTTGTACTGAATCGTGTAACTTTTGTTACATAACTCTACCCTCTACCATAAAAAATGACTGCACAATTTAAAATTCAAAAATGTAGAACGTCAAATTTGACCCCGATTATATATATGATATATACAGGGTGTCCATAAAGTCCGTTACCACCCTGTGTATCTTCGAAACGACTGCGAATATGAGCAAACGCAAAAACACGTCCTTCATTATTATAAGGGGCTTGAATTTTGAGCTATAAAAGTTTTACCCCAGATCCCCCCAAATAGGGGTACGGGGGTCAACTTGAAAATTTCAAAAGGCAAAGTGGGTCGAGTAATATATCGTTTAAAAGGTCTCGACGAAAGAAATATTTTGCCTAAAGTTGAAAGTTGCTATGTTGACCCCCTATCACTCGACCACTTTTGTTATTTGACATTTTCACGTAGACCCTGACCTCCGTTTACTCCTCCTAGGGAACACGGAGTGGAACTTTTATAGCTAAAAATGTTAACCCCTTAAAATAATGAAGGACGTGTTTTTGCGTTTCTTTTATATTCCCAGTCGTTTTGAAGATACACGGGGTGGCAACAGACTTTGGGGACACGAAATGTGACCACCGCCAATTTGGATGGGGTGAACATAGCGACTTGAAACTTTAGGCAAAATATTTCTTTTGTCGAGACCTTTCAAACGATATATTACTCGACCCCCTTCGCCATTTGAAATTTTCAAGTTGACCCCCCGTACCCCTATTTGGCGGGTCTGGGGTGGAACTTTTATAGCTCAAAATTCAAGCCTCTCAAAATAACGAAGGACGTGTTTTTGCCCTTGCTCATATTCGCAGTCGTTTCGAAGATACACAGGATGGCCACGGACTATATGGACACCCTGTATATATAAAGCCACGTTTAAATTTGTTATGTTATAGTATGTCCGATGATAAACATTCACTGAAAGACTCATTTGCATTAACTGCTTGGTTTAGTTCTAGTAAATTACTATGTAATGCAGTTTGACTGATGTGTTGAGCGGCCCAGGCCTAATGGCAATCAAACTCACATGGGTGCAAACATTAACAGGTGCAAATCTTTGGGTCAAATGTACATAGGTAGAGTGCGAAAGGAAACACGTTTTTAACTTTCGGTTAACTTTATTATAATAAGGTCATTCCACGTCAGTTCAATCCAGTATCTCCGATTTAGATGAAATGCGATCTAGGGTTATAAAACTTATCGTTCTGATTTCAAATCTGTATTTAAAAGAAACCTAAAAAAGCATTTTGTAAATTTCAAATCTTTATAACTCTAAATCTCCTTCATAGATTGCAATGTTTTTTTTTTTTTTTTTTTTGCAATTATCTGTTTTTGAAAGCTTATTTTATATGTAAATAATGAGATGGGCCATCAAAGCACTAGAGAGAAAAGTGAAATATTATAAATGTACATGTCTAAAGTGGAACGAAGTCTTACACTGATATCTTCAGGTTTCACGCTGTATTCGGTTGGAAAGGTTCTATACTAAAATGATGCAGTGTTGGAAAATTAATATTATGAAAAACTCATTCGAATAACCTCACGGGCCGCAGGCCCACCTGCTATGAACTTTCGGGAATTCGAATGAACCTTCCATCATTTAAGCACAGAACCATTCCAATTCCACATACCGTGAAACTTGAAACGTGATGATAGCAGTGTACGGCTACATTTTTCTTTTTACAGGTACACTTATAATATTTCACTTTTCTTCCTAGTGCTTTCATGGCGCATCCCTTTATATATATATATATATATGTAATGAGCTTTCCAAGAAAACAGATAATTGCAATCCATGATAGGGATTTGGAGCATAAAGATTTGAAATTTACAAATTGACGTTTTAGTTGCTTATTTTTTTATTTATTTATTTATTATGCAACAATTTACTTCTGTAAATTTTCCAACAGCTAAGTCTTAAATTTATGTATTGGTTGATTGGTTGTTCCTGGTTGATTATTTCAAGACAATCTTAATAATAATAAAAAAAAATGTTTCTAGCCTAAACAGGAACCGAGATATGATGTTTTTTTTTTTAAAACAATGCTAAAATTGCATGAACCGACTATAACAATGGATTTCTATATGGTATTTGAAATGCAATTACTTTGGAACCGCTGGTGAGACTGCAATAAAATTTACATTTTGGAATTTAGCACAAAAGTTCTATAACACTACCACATTTCATCCAAATCGGAGATACTGGGATGAACTGATGTGGAATTATAACCCTATTATAATAAAGTTAACCGAAGGTTAAAAATGTATTACTTTTCGCACTCAAACTATGTACATTTGACCCAAAGATTTGCATCTATTAAACCCATGTAACTTACAATCGTGACTGCCAATTAGCCGTAGGCCACTTAACACATCATCAGAAAACTGTAGAACTAAACCAAGCATATACTGCAACTGAGACTTTAAATGAACGTTTACCATAGGACATACTATAACAATAAAAATTTAAAAAAATTGAAGATGCTTTCTTGAGAAAATTGGGGTCAAATTTGACCTTTCAACATTTATGGATTTTAAATTGTGCAGTTTTTTTTTTTGTTTTTTTCCAACAAAAGTTACACTATTCAGTACAACAATATCTTTCTGATGAAAAAAACCCGCATCAAAATGTTTCTATTACTTGCTGAGACATTAACTATTTTCGTTTTTCACTGCTCAGAAAACGGATGACCTTGACCGAAACTTCGAGGGGTTATAAATCAGGATTTTTTTTTCTGACAGAAAAAAAAAAAAAAATACGAGTCTAATTATATTGTTTCTAAAATATATCCAAATTTCAGGAAAATCTGCGACCATGACCTGCCGAGCCTTGCATGAATCTGTATGGGTTGGCTCGTATTCTGCCTATTTCAATTTTAATGAATTCTGAAATAACTTTCTACAAATACCCAATTTTTCATTTCTTTTCAACCGCTAGAGACAATTTCTGCGTGATGTGCAGAACCTTTGCTGTGTTCAAGGTGTCCAGTTTTTGCCAAATTATTTGTGGAAGTTTTATAAGTTCAGTTACATTTTTTGACCTTATTCGAAATTTCTAGTGCCTGTGTTTGTGATACTAGTGCCTGTGTTTGTGATACTAGTGCCTATTTTCACGGTTCATAGTGCGAAAACATCCGGGCTCTAGTTATGAAATACATTACAACCCATTTAGATACACAGCTTTGCGCCCAACCGTCCTGCTCCGTACGCATTTATACATAAATAGATAGATACATATATCTGTGATATATACAGTAGAACTCGGTTATAACGACAGCCAAGGGACTTGGAAAATTATGTAGTAATGAGAATATGTTGGTACCACAAAATATCTGACACCATAGGTAAGGTTTAGTTATAACCGATGTCGCTGTATCAGAGTTACACTAAACATATTTTGGTATGTGTGTAAATTCCATTGTCTTACAAAATATAATCTAGCGACAACCCGACATAAAATCATCAACATATTTTATTTTCTTATTTCAGACCAATTTACTCCAGGCTATTTCACTACCTTACTCTATACAAAATCTTAGGAAAAAACTACTATATATAGCCCTAAAATATAGTTGGTACCTTGCTGCCAGTAGTCAGTTTGTGGCTGAACAAGAATATAATCAGTACAGAAAATTGCTTCTGCGAGAATAATGTCGTACTGTGTTACTATGAACCAAAACAAATGTGACACTTTCACTCACGGCGCATTACAGAGCAATCTTATCATTACAGACTACGTTAAAAAAAATAGGGACAAGGCGAACTTTTATGAAATAAATATTCAATGGCTTGACTTTGCCTATTTTGTTAATTCAAAAATACTAATAAAAAGCATGTAGTAAATTAAAAGCTAATACTGAGGAATAATAATAAATGGACGGAGATTCGAATACGAGCCCACTACCTCAACTACCCCTCGGAAGTAGTGTTTATTAAAGTACAGCTGAAGATACGATGACTGTACACCAGACTCCTGATGTCCTTTAAAATATAAAGGCATATGGTCTCTTTCTCCAGTTGGGGAATGGTTACAATACAGAGTTAATTAGTCGATTGGAGGGTCCAGAATAATAGTCGTGAGTGACTAATAATTGGAGTAAAAAAAATAAAAAATGTCAAGCATCTTGAGATTAACCGCACACACATTCTCTTTTTGAACTCTATAAAGTAACAAATGAATGTATACGCAATTTCGGTTCCAAACTGTGTGTTTTTCAGATGTTATGTTCATTTAAAAATTGTAAATATCTGTAATTATGACGACTGACTTAAACCATTATAAATTTCAGCCCTCCAATTGTTAACTGTACGTCTCTAGTTTTTCGGTAAAAATTTTTGAACTTTGAAAAAAAAAAAAAAAATATCTATATACAAATACAGTACTCGTAGTCCTGTACTTCGTAATGTAAGTTGACTGGACGCTTATCATCTGTCCGTAATAAGTGAGAACATTATTTATAATAAATCGAGCCATTCCCACTACACTGTTTAGTTCAACATTAAAGTTACGTGAAGACATCAAAGCGTTGCATCACTACGTTGAAAAAGACACAGCCTTTGTAACAAACACAGACTGAAATAATGGCCATAATTATTGCTAATACAAGGGAACAATAATGACTTTATATTGATAAGAGGCTTGCCTTTCGAATCGAGAGGGGTAAGCAATGCTATATTGCTCTATAATATTAATGTTAACACCTTTACCTGATCATAATTAATATGTTTGGTAAATATCTGGAAAAGATTGATGTATACCATTCTCGAAGTTTTATAGCAACGGGAAGGCATCGAAACCCTTCCTCTACTCATAGTCGCACGATTTCTCTTCACGCCACCAAAGGAAAACTCAGAGCGAGACCTCGACTTACAACCTAATCAAACCTAATGTACAACTGATCACTTCAATAGGGTTAACTATAGAGGTGGTCAGCCAAATTTGTACAAACTACATACCGAAGAAAAGTAATGATGTGAAGTTAATATGCGGTATTAGGAACGGGAAAAGGAACAGAGGAGGAGTCACAAAGTTAAATGTAACAAGAGAAGTTAATTAACGCATGGAACTATATTATTACGCAACGTCGAATTAGCAGAAAAGTAATAGCATATCCATTACTATCCCTCGGTGTCTACGCGAGTATGTTACTATGTTGCAAACAGAAAGTAGATACATCACGTCATTGTATAAGGGTTTCGGTTTACTTTATCAACTCCAAAGAAAGTAAAATTTACAGGAGCAAGATAATGTTAGGAAAGTGAGTAGAAGTGTTGGAACGCAATCTGAATATGCCTTGGAGTCATGAAGTACTGTAATAAGGGTGAAAGACGTAGACATACGTGAACTCTATGAGTTTCCACCATGGGGGAGGATTTGGAGTAACTGATTGTCCACTATGAAAAATGCCCAGGCCCTATATATACTTCAGCTTTCAAACTATACCCAATCATTAGTGTAAGGACCTCAGTTCCTGGTCCAACCCATTCCAATTTATTACTTTCTGTACTAAAATTGCAAAATAATAAAATAAAAAAGAGATAGTAGGACATAGTATTTTATTGAACTGTTCGCTCTTAAAGCTCTGGAACTTTGTTACCTCCTGCACTTACACTTAGCGGTTTATGGCATCACGAAGTGGATGCAATGCTAACGGATTACTATTTTCAAGAAAGGGCCACGTAAGTCATTAGTTTTACCTGCCTTTCTAACAGCATTCAATATAACTGCGCTTTCAAGAGGAAATCTTTCGTGTCCATTCATCCGTGAACTCTCAGCTGTACGTAAATATTGACCCTACTGCAGATACGGGTGTCTGTGGCTCATTGTTATCAGTTAATTAGTATTGATGGATTTTTTGTTAGAAGACGGTAAATATTAAACGATCACAGAAAAACTGCTACAAATAATGAATATACGGAAGAATTAAAGGCCTGCAGAATTTTGAGCATACATTCAGGATGCAGAGCTAGTCATAGAATATCTGAATCAGTAGTATCGTGCAATGCAAGTTTCAGTAATTCCTCTTGCTTTATCTGAACTAGATCACTTTTGAAACTTCTCTAATCATATTTCAAGCATTATTTAAATCGATCCCTGACAAAAAAACAAGTGCAGCTCATGAGATGGAATAACGGTTATTCTATTAAGAGCAATATTTATTAAAACATGACTGAATAATTTGGTCATCACAGCATGAATTCAAATTAAATTGTTCATGAATGATACTTACCTCAAAAGAAAACTATATGATCCACTAATATCTTAAAAACAATAAACACATATAATTCACTGCCACACACAAAACTAAACTGCTCAGAATATACACACTAACACAACAACAGCACTGCGCGAATTGAACCACTTGCTTCTGGTTCCCTTGCTCTGCGCAAACGCAAACTTTCCTATTCATCAAATAACGTGGATTGCTAGTGGTGATCCTTTCACTAATTACGAATAGCGATTTAAAAAAAGCAGCAGACAACCAATCGTAAAGCAATCCGGAGTATACAATATGGCACCGTACATGGATACGAGTGGGAGGAATACCTATATCTTATTATGATAAAAATATTGTAATTATTCAAGGGTTCTGCTTCCAATTGTTATAATATGTTACGTAAGGCATAATAGGATTTCATATATGGACGTAAAATAAGGTAACGAATAATAATTCACTTCAATTACGAGCGTATTTCATAGCTGTGATCTTCGAGATGCTACCAGTCAGTAGCATCCACGTAAGATTAAACTAAACCAAACACAACAGTTTACATTTTTTTATTCATTTAGAGGCATTAGGGCTATACTTCTGTGCGTACGAAAGGAATCCACTTGTTGCTTGTTTCTGTGCCCAAGATCAATTTATTTAGGTCTGTCCAATGTTGTGATTTCGGCATTGAAATAGTGATTTACTATCCCTTCAGTAAGCGCTGAGGTATGTGTTCTTCGCTTCAAAAGCTTTTGGCTCCTTTATAATTTGAGCACTACATTATGAACTTTAGATAATCCCCGGATGGCATAATGACTTTTCTCATTCTAACAGACCATTGAAGTCAATTTATCTAAGCTATCATAATGTAACCTAACCTGACACTGTCACTGAAGCCCAGACAGAAGTGCTGTAAACTAGAATTATTATTAACATCCCAAACGAACTTCTAGGTGCACTACTCAGTTTTTGCTAAAATAGGCCTCGAATATCTATGTTCACCTCCACTCTGTTTTAAGATGGTGCGTTGCGCATATAAGCTAGTGTGCAAACAATTGGTTAACCTGTGGCGCGTGTGTTGTAAAATTGGGGATGAAGTTTTGACGTTTCTAAGTCACTGGCCTGCATGCCCTTCTACACTGAAAAAATAATAAATCATCCGTATTTATTTTTTGCATTTTCCTAATGTTAGTAGTATTAATTCACCAAGGCGGGCCAGTGTTCTAGAACTGGCCCTTATATCAATATGTAACAGAGCAGCTGCTAAGTGTTTGTGCTTAATAGACGTACTTCAGCGTTCGGGTTAAGTTCGGTAATGGGCATCCAGAATTAGGTAAAATTACAGGAGAGACTTATTGTGTAATTATTGTATAGTGTTTTTTTTTTTTTTTTTTAAGTACAGAAATTACTTATTAATAATTGCATATATAGTGTGGATAAATTCTATGAAATCAAAATTGATAGGTAGAATATTTGTGATACTGATAAAACAATCTTTGTTTACATATAGTGGACTATTATGAAATATGTATAACCCTTACTTTTTAACTTTCAACCTTTTATCTCTGTTAATGTATATCTGACGATTGTAATACATCTGATGTTCTCATTTGTTTACTATCGCCGGACCAGACCAAAATCACAAAAATTACCTCCCACGTTCGCTGTTTTTTCCTTTATTTGCTCAGCGACTGACCAAGGGCACTAGGAGGTTAGGTAAGTCAGGTTCGGTGTTTTTTTTTTTTTTTTTTCTTGTGCACACCGACTAATCAATTGCACTTGGACGTTAGGTTTGGTGTTATAGTTTGTCCAGTCTACTACAGTGCGTGAGCTCCACTTAAAGTTCATGTACCAAGAATTTCTGTCGATCACGTTTCAACAAACACCAATACACTACAAATAATAAAACTTCAGCCAAAGTCAACCTACTTCCTTCTAAAAAACTTCCTTTTGTTGCATATTTTTGCCACTTACATTGAATGTCACATTGTCTTTCCCCACACTGGAAATTGTATGTTCCTCTTCACTTCAGTACTTTCAATTCGTTTCCACACTTACCAAATACTTCGCCTCTTTAGTAGACCATTTCTTTTTCCCACTATTTCAACAACTTCCCCATGTCATTTGTGTACGATTCGATAAAACTAACGCAAGAAATGTCACAACCATAACAAACACGCACCATTTGATTACTAGCAACTTTAACTCTACGCCAAATTGTTCCTTCCGCCACCACATGCAGTGCGTGTTAAAGCATCTACAAAACTAACTAAGAAAAATATTAACGTTTTTGTGCACGGACTACTGCGGCTAGAGGGAGTGAATGAACTAAGGGAATATATGTCTGAGGACGCACATATGGCATGAGGAGATGGCAGTGTTAAAAGTGATGGGAATTGCGTATGATGAAAAAACACTTAAATCGTGGTTGTTGCTAGGTGTTTACAGAACGACCGGCGTGAATTATTTGCTGCGGAAAGAGTGTTATATAGCATACATACGACAAATTACAACACAATGGCAAGATGTCATATAATGAATAAAAGCCCTGTGTTGTTTCATAACAATCCAGCCTCCTAGATCGCTAGCCCACTTTATTGTTATTGCAAGAACAGAAACTGGTTAATACTGCTTTGTGAATGCGGTTTTACTAGGTAGCTAGATAATAATTTCAAGGGTGCCTAACAGTTATTTTTAAAGAATCTATTATATTTGTTTTACGCCATGTAGGCTGGCCGATGTGTATTTGATTTTCTTTTTCATAATTTTTGTTGGTGTCACTGTCGTCATTACTAAGAGTGGTGAAGTATGTGTTACCAATAAGTTCAGAAATTGAGAGAAAAAGCTTTAGATAAGAACGAAATTTTAGTAGTACTTATTCATAATGGCTCACAAAACGAAGTTAACCTATCAGCGATAATAATTACTGTTTCATCCGATTTTTCACAAACGTTATCCTTGTATATGTATCTTTCACTGCAAACACAAGCGTAAATAAAGTGGTGCTGTTTTCCGAAAATATTTCAATTTTTCAACTTGTTTCGTATCAGAGGAACACATCTCATCGATCAAGCTAAACCTCATACAACGTAAGCCATAAATACGTCACTCCCATTCACTGAGTATTCTTTTGCACCAGACATGAATGAGTGAATTATTTTAACGTCCTAAACGAGCTGGTGAGCTTACAAGGACGGGACTTACAGTTTATGTTAAAGTGAGCTCCGAACTATTGCGTTCAATGGACCCAGCGGGATTGGATCCCGTGACCATGCACATCGCCAGGCATGAGTTCCAATGACTAAGTAATATGGGAAAACAGTTTTTATCGAATGGGATCCCAGGGATAATCAAACAAAACTCGTTGTGAAGATATATAATGAATTTATATTTCGCGTCCTATTAAAGACAATGCATCGCACCCATTTATAATCATCGGAAAAACGTGTTTTTATACTTTGGTGATAATAGCTTGTGTCAGCTTAATTGCAGTTGGTAGAGTAGAGTGTCCTGTCCCCATCCCGGCCATTAGCTTAATTCATAAAACGAATTATTTGTGAACTTAGGCCTAGATAGGGTGGGGAAGGGGATGTTGGAATATAGTCGGCCAGGGCCTAGTTTGTAGGTGTCATCCTGGCATTTAGGCCTACCTGTTGTGAAGCTTAATTTATGTTATCATATTAAGTAATTTTCAGTTCGTTGTTGGATGAAGACCTGCTGCATATTTTCCCACAAATATCCGTCAACTTGTCCTTATCCATGTAGTTCGTGAAACGTTCTTGAGTTATCAATGCATCTTGAATTTGGTAGCCTTTTAGATAGTTTTCCTGGGAATCCAATATAGAACACTTGTTTCTCATCTGTTCGTCTGGTTATTTGATCTTCCCTTCTTTTCAGCCTTGATTACATTTTCTGTCTTTATATGAGATCGTTTTTTCTGTTCTTACTTATTTAGCGTGCTTCTCTCCGTTGCCCTAATCTTTGAGTTGTTTACACATTCACAGCCCATGAATTGTACGAAAACCTCTCCTGAAGATGCTCTTAAGTTAATTTTCAATATACGCCGACGTTGAGATGGACGCGAGATTAACGCACTCGCTTTCTGTGTGCGTGGCCTCTGGTTCAATCCTCACCGCGGTCTGTTCAACGGAGTGGTTCGGAACCAACTTTAACAAAAAACTGTTGGTCCCGTCGTCACAGCATTTGGATCTTGTGCATTTTGGTCTGGAGTAGGGGTTTGGAATTCCGGAATAGAAATCGGGATTCAAGAATCGGAATGCCAATTTTTGTAATTTAGGAATTCCCAATTATGAACTTCAATTTAATTTTTAATGCATTTAGCCTAAAGGTTTTATGCAAATATGGCTCAGGCCGGATTGATGAGGATGGGATGATTGGTGGAGTAGGAAAAGTAGGAGCAAGCAGGAGAACCACGAGAAAATCCACACACAGTTTTCGTTCACCATAAAACCCACATGGCACGAGCAGGGATCGAACCAGCGAACCCAAGCGCCAATGGTGAGCGCTTTATCATTGAGCAACCGCGGTCCTCAGGATTCCGGAATGTCGGAATTCCGGGAAATTTCGGAATTGACTTCAGACTTCAGAACACCCCTTCTGGAGGTGTTGCCGTCAATTCGGTGATTCAAAATGATACCGGTAGTGAAATATGGGATTGTCAATAAAGGTGGGTATATAAATCTTCGGTGGATAATTCATGATGGCCATCACAGAGCTTATGATTCCTTTGGTGCAATGTGTTTAATCAACCATTGTCGAATATATTAAAAATTCAGTTTAAACTAAATGGACGCTATCGCCTATATATTATCATACAAAGTAGATGAAACGAGTTATCTTTTTTTTTTTTTTTTTTTTTCAGTTTAAGGATTTAGTTCCATAGTGTTATCATCTCCAGTACAGCCGAAACTAAACAATGTGTTGTTGTTTTTTTCTAGGTGTTAATCGCTTTCTTTTTATTTCATAATGAACTGAAACTGTCCATAATTTACGTTACACTTTAATAAGATGTAAATTACACTTTCAAACTACCTTAGATTTCAGGAAAATGGAGTTATAAAACTACGAAATGAAGACATTCAATCGTAATAACAAATTATTTATTAGGTGATGATAAGTATTAGTATTTTGTCTAATCTATATATATATAGTTTGTATCAAACTTCATGTATAATATTCAATATTTGCGTTATAAGATATAGAAAAGTAGTCATTAACGTCTAATTTTAAGAACAAGCAAAATTCTGTGGTACCCGTCAGCCAATAATGAAATACTTTATGTTAATAGGTTTTTGCATCATCAAAAGGAGGGGCTAAGTGCCAACAAGAATTTATGAGCAAGGCGAACATATTATTTACGGCAAGTCGGACAGAAAGTTCGTAGTCTGACTAACTATCTAACGAAAATGGCTCACCTATTAGATGATAAATGTGCAAGTTGCGAGCGGCATGCACCATGATACCGTTATTTTACGTTAAACATGTCACCAAGTTAGCACTTAGCCCATTTGGATGGAACACCTTTCATTTCTCTACTGCATTTGTGTACGTCTGTCGTTTTAGATCTGTAACAATGTAAAATAAATGTATTCGCTTGCCGTGTTCATACTCATATATTTTTATTATTTTATTTCTAGATGATGATGAAGAGCTTCCAGGTTCTTTTAATATTAATATATCAATATATTGTTGTATCATCTGGTGAAGACTACTATGAGCTCCTAGGCGTTTCAAAAACTGCCGACAACCGAGAAATTAGGAAAGCTTTCAAGAAATTAGCTGTCGCCTTGCATCCTGATAAAAATGTAGTAAGTATTCCTAGGCAGTCGTTACCCTCTAACTATGATCATTTGAAAACTCTTAATTAAAACTTTACATTTATGAGCTTTACCATATCCTAGGTCGAAGTTCGTGTTCGGTTTTAATCAGGTTAGTTTGCCTTTGGGAAAGGGAAGTGAACGTTCTTTTAATTCCAGAGTCCCCTGTTGTTACTTTGGAAAGTTTATAGCTAGGGTATCCGGTTCCCAATTCCTAAGCTGGAATTTATACTAAGTATATGAATTAATCCTGTACATTTATCAAGAAATAAATCGACACAATATTGTGTGGTTATTTCAGAATGTTAAGGTTAACTAAGATTTACCCAAATAAAATAGAATAATATTTCGACTGTTTTCGCAACCAGTTGTATATTAATATCAGGAATTCACATATAACGGGCAGTAGCAGTTTACACTTGTTTGTTATTAAACGCAGCAAAATTATTCTCTTGCAGTGACAAAGTTACCTGCTTTAATTACGTAGGTAAATAAATAATGAATGTGTAATGATGCAGAAAAGTTACTCTAGGGAGTAAAATAGATTAATGCAGCAGACAAATTTAGACTTGTATCGTCGCTTTCGGAAGAGGTCAAAATTTGTTATCTAAATCACACAAATGGAAGAAGGGGTCCGCGGTGGTTCAATGGTATATCACTCACTTCTGGTGCTTGGGGTCGTCGGTTCGATCCCTGCTCGTGCCATGTGCGCTTTGTGGTGGACAAACATCGTGTGCGTGGGATTTCTCGGGGTTCTCTCGTTTTCTCCCACCTTCATTCAACCAATTCTCCCATCATCATCTATTCGGTCTGAGCCAAAGTTGCCTAAAGGCATCAAGAATTAAATTCAAATGATCTCCCCCTTCCCAAATAGAATACAAGTAAAGTCAAAGTAAGGGATGCCAGACCGTATTCTTTAGTTTCAGGTTTGTTCAAGCTATTACATGAAACAGTAAACTGCATCCTAAAGTTTATTCCAGTCAGATTCTCGTATTGACTGGTCCCATGAATCATGTCTCATGATAAAATATTTCCAACCCTCAATACTGATAAGGATGTTCTGAATAGAACATTCACAACTTTTCACAAAACAAGCACGGCCTGTATGGCATGCTATTATTCCACCTCAGCACCTGAAAGTTCAATATTCACTGACTACATGTTCGAATATGTCTCAGCATCTAGGTTATTAGAAATCTTCTTTCTTTTTCTATATATTTTCCCGTTATTGTTTCGATAATAATGCAAGTTTGGATGGAAACGTAATGTTTTTTTTTATAACGTTGGTAGTGCACGAAGGATACACACATGCGTAACAAGTCATTCTTTTAGCGCGCGATGCCTGTTTTTTAATGTAGGAAAGTTCAACTTTGTGCTTTGAGGACCTGAACGATGTAAAGCAAAATTTCAGTAGTATTTATGATAATAAAATAGCTCATTTTTCAAGCAGTCAAGCGATAAAGAGGGTAAAGAATATGCTCGTATTTCTTGTCTCCTAAATATGAGTGTGTGTGTGTGTGTGGAGAAGCGATTTTCTCTTATAATATCTCCTGTGGACACGGATTGCAGTATTCACTGTTTCCGAAATGTTATCTTATAAGAAATGTATATACTGAACATACACAAATCGGTAAATGTACAGCAGTCTTTTTCAATCGGTATGTCGCGATTTATCCGCTTATATATCGCGAAAAGATTAAAACCGTAAGTAATTAATGATATAGATCTCCGTTACAAAATAAAACGCATACATATTGTAGAACAGTTTATTATACTAAAACCTCATTTATCCAGACGTAATGGGACTGGACCTGTTCCGGATAAACCAGATTTACGATTTTTCATGTTACAAGCTCCTGTAAATACAGAAATACTGTAACAAAATGGTTTCTTATATTAACTTGCTCTGTAATCATCTCTGGTACAAATCTTGTAATTGATTTTTAACTCACTTCCCATCATCCGATTTCTTTGAAATTTTGTAAACTTGCTTGCTTCCGATGACAAGACAGTATTCAATAATTAGATATGCTACAGAATAATCCAGTTAACTGTAATTAATTAATAAATTAACTGGAAATTATCCGTAAATGCACGCAACGCCGCATCTATTGTGTGAAGTTTGGGTTACCTATCTCGCAGGGAGTTTAATATTCATCTATTATACATTAAACATTAATTAAAAAGTGATTTTTTTTTAAAAAAAACACGCTTTTTGAGATGGACTAAAAAGTAAAAAATAATAAATTGAATAAATCTTATGAATCGGAAAATAAAAGCGTGGGTGCTCTTGTTTATCTTATCATAAAATCATAATACCTAAGATCACCCACGTTTTTATTTTCCGATTTATAAGATTAATTCAATTTATTATTGTTTGTACTTTTTAGTCCATCTTAAAAGAGCGTGTTTTTTAGTCTTATTTAATTATTTTTATACCAATAATAATAAATTGAGGGCAAATACAGTACAACACTGCACATTTTCACTGCGGGGAATTAACTAAGACTCGCTTACTTGTACACGATGTACATTGTATTTTGAAAGTGACGCAAAATTACATGATTATTTTTTTCGAAAAAGGTTCCTGATAAACGAGGTTTTATTGTACTTACACTAATGATAATTAGCTTATATTTATTTATTGTAAAGTATTAAGTAATCTTTACTTAACTAATAACATGTCTATCATAAACTTCAAGTAAATACTAAAAATATTAAATATATTTGAGAGTAATATGTATTTCATTTAGATTATATGGGTATGGCGCATGTTGAAAGAAGTTGAAAACCACTGCTCTATAAGGAGAGTGAAATATGAACACGTAGTATTGGTGTCTCAAAATCATTTTAAGAAAGAAAGCGCAGCGTTTCCTCAGGCGAGGGGAAAAAAGTGTTTAAGAGATTAGCTTTCGTGAATACAATACGTGGGTATTTGACTCCGTAGGGAGAATTATATATTTAGGATAGATTTTTAAAAGAACAGTAAGAAGAAAGTTCTAGCAATGCATTCAGGTGAATATGTGCAACAAAGGGCGCACTTCATTATTTGGAACTATGTACAGTAATGGTCAGCACTGAGTGAGTTTGCTTGAGAAGATGCTTGATGAATAGTCCAGGTAAGCCTGTATAGGCAATGGTGTGAAACTGGAAATTGTGTTTTAGTTTGAACCTATGGCACACATCAACGCTTCTAGTTAATCTTGTTTTCACCGTACTTTGTTTAACATTTTTTAGATTATGTTTGGATTTTTTTCTCGTAACAGGACGATCCTGATGCTCATGATAAATTTGTAAAGATAACCAAAGCCTACGAAATACTAAAGGATGAAGAAACACGAAAAAAGTATGACTTGTATGGAGATGATGGCTTAAAAGAAAGTGGTCACAAAACACAGTATCGTTCGTGGAATTATTACAATGAAAATTTTGGTATATATGATGATGATCCAGAGATTATCACACTAAGCCAGAATGAGTTTGGTAAGTTGTTTTGTTTTTAGACTTCTTTCATGTTCATATTATTAGAGTTGAAAATTCTTGCACTAAAGCACGTGGAGAAGGATGTTGCAGTTTTGTTTATAAAATAACGTGTTTCAGTTTGAAGAAAAATTCTATTTTCAAAAGAATAGGCTAGGTATGGGGAACCCACTGACCCCGATACTGTCAGACATAGTAATGAACCGTTTTAAAACAAACATTTTGAAGCAGTCTACATTACGACAGCTTAGGTACTATAGATATGTTGATGATTCTTTAATACAAGTAAGAGGTAAAGTTAAAGTCTTTTCAGTCAATCAAATCTTATCTATCCAAAATTAAAAGTTCCAAGGAAACTGAAACCAATAGAAAGATCAATTTCTTAGATCTAACCTTATATCGCCCTAACAACAAGTTCTAAACAACAGTCTTCCGTAAACAGACCGCAGCAAAAACAATATATTCACGCAAAAAACAAATCAATATCAACGTGTGGTTTAATTTCTTTCTGAGAGGATACACTATATGCATTAACCCACATGATCTCGAATAAAGAAATAAGTCACATAGTTACTGTAGGCCAAAGCAATGGGCCATCTTATTTAGTTGGTATAAAAAAAAAAAACTAAAAATCGACACTACCATCAAAAAACAACCCGCGTCACAAAGATACCGAAAACCGATCAGTATTCCATTCTTTCCCACCATTACTGATAGACTAAATTAAGTCTACGAAAACAAATATGTGTCCCAGTTCAGTTCCAACAAAAACTATAACCTCCGAGTCAGTCTCCAGGAACATATTAGGAACGTACAACAGCAGGATTCAGTATTAGGACTGTCCTAGCACCTAAAAATCACACCACAACATAAAAGATACTTCTGTACTACATAAATCCAAACCACGTATTGAGAGAATAGTTTATAAAAAGCACACATATCTATAAACAAAAGCCAAAATCAAATCTGGATACAGGATCTGGATCCCACTTATAAATAGTGGTTTTAATAAATAAACACTTTTTTCTTTCAATTACATTACATTGACACAGAGAATAGCATTTTATTGTTTACCCACCACACACATTGGTACATATGATTTGTGCTCGGATGAGTGATTCCACTGGCATCACTCATCCTGCTGTTCTTTGCCGATTGACGGACACCATCTTCGTTGTTTACATTTCAGCACTGCACTTTAAGCTATGAGCACACACGTCCTCTTTCCCTAAACCTTACCTTCCCTATACACGTGATAATGCGGATAGCTTTTACCGCGAAATCGATCGTGTACTACTTGTTAATAATCATTGCCATGATTATTGGGAAGGACTGCTACCACATGAGTAAGTCCATAAAATATATTTGTCTGCCTTTTTCTGTTTGCAACCTACTCAGTATCTTGGTTTAAACGGCATTTTTATCGGCATTTTTTTTTTTTTTTTCGGAAATGTTGAAGATTTGAAGTAGTGTATTAAGGTGCACGCAATTTTTACTTCCTATCTCCATCATCTTGTTCTACTTTTTCTGTCCTACTTTATCGCCTTTCTAGTTAGCGTTGGTGCTTTGTAAGCACCAAAACAGTTAAAGTAATTCTATTTGTCTATCACACATACGAGACTGTAGGCCGGCCGAGCGGTATGCGGCGGTAGGCCATCGGCTGGAAGGTCCCGGGTTCGAATCCCGGCAGGGTTATGGGTGTGGATTTTAACAGCTAAAGGCGAGTCGTGACGGACCGAAGTCCAAAGTTACTAGACTGGGCCATATAAAAATAGTTTACCAAAGTTTTGTTATACGAGTCTATACATCAGTAACATGTAAATATATCATTAGTGCAGCCTCCCCCGTAGTCATGAGTTGTTTCAGATTAGCTCAAAATCATTTAAAACGGCCAGGCTATAAAACCATTTTTGCTTTTGTTCCTTTTGCGACTGCCTATTCCTCATCCTCCACTTTTGATGTTTTGTCTGCTACGTGTCGCCACTGTCTCTTCAAACTTGTACTTTGTGAACACGTGAACTTTGCTGTCTTCCTCTCTACTTGAAAAAGTGTGAATACACGAACTATAGTGACTTTTTTGTGTGTACATGTGAATATGTGTGATCTAGTGTGTTAGTAAGCTGTAAGTAATCCTTTTTTCTCCTTCATTTGTCTAAAATTTACGTAAATTGCCTTCCCGGCTTTCCTTTGTACTAGTTATATTATCCCTGTGTTGGAAATGACTCAATGTAATCCCGCATCAATACTTTTCTCTCGTCTACGTTTATATATTCTTAAATATACCAAATCAGTTGCTCATGCTGGCTTTTTGCGCTCGTGCTTGAATTTAGACCTTACTCCTAAAGGACTGACTCCCAAAATCCCGCTCTCTGCCATAACACCAGTACACTGCCCGTTTCTCATACCGCTTTACAGATCTTTTGCAGTTGAAGTAACATTCAATATGCATTCCCTACACTTGCAGCGTGCAGGTAACGTGTTGACCAACATACAGTCTCTCACAAAAATCCTTTTGTTGACCTCCCATGATTGGCATAAAGAATTTGCACCGTTTGGGCCCAGGCCCGTTATCTACACTCCTCCATGAACCAGAAACACCTGAATAAGTTATCCCTCCTCTGTCGCCGTGCTTTTCAAACCGGATGTGCCCTGCCTCTTCCTCTCCCACACAGAAAGCACCAAGTTCCCTACTTGCAGAACCTCCATTACCATTACTTACTCCCATAACTCAACCACTCGGTAATAATAAACAATCTGCACTCACTATCCAGTGCTCAGAAATACCGGACCGCCCGGGAAATTCCACTGCTACCTCCATCGTAAACCTATCCAGCCACAACCTTACTCAATCTGAAGCTGACATCCTCTATAAAGGACTTACTTTTTTCCCTTCCAAGCCGTACAACCACTTCCTGTTGTTAAAAGATATCATTTCTTTTGCCCGCGGACTAAGATGGCGCTATTTTTGGGCCAAAAATCCACCTATTCCAGGCACACCTTCCAATAAGCTCCATACTAGCCTTGAGCGCTTCCGCCCTCCCTCAAACATGGATCCACCTCCACTTCCTAGCAACTACCCTCTAGAACGTTACATCTCCTCCATTATCTCTAACAGCACCAATAGTGAGTTCTCACATCAGATGGCCAACCAACCTAACCTAACCCATAACCAACGCAAAGCCCTTGTAGCGCTACGCGAGAATCATGACATAATGGTCCTCCCAGCGGACAAGGGGTCCACTACAGTAGTCTTAGACAAGGCTGACTACCTCCAGGAAGCTTACCGCCAACTATCCGATCCCAACACCTACAACCGCACCACCACAGACCTAACCTACACCCACAAACAGAAAATTTCCGATTTCATTACCGCTAATGGTCCTCGTGAGGGCATATCTGAAATGTCCATAAAATACCTAATCCTGGACAGTCCACGTACCCCAACCTTTTACCTATTACCGAAGATCCACAAACTAGGTAACCCAGGCAGGCCCATTGTAGCCAGCTATAATTCCCCTACTGAACGCATTTCAGCTCTCGTTGACTCCTTCCTTCAACCACATGTTCAAGCGCTGCCTGCCTACATACGCGACACCTACCACTTCTTAGAAATCATCCGTAAATTACCGCCTCTTCCTCCTGACATACTGCTTTGCACCATAGATGTTACTTCCTTATATACCAACATTCCTCATGCCCATGGCCTAGCAGCTATGGAATTCTTCCTTAACCAGAGACCTAAACCTTATAGCCCAACAACAGCTTTCCTTCTTAACCTGGCCAACCTAGTTCTCACATGTAACAACTTCACCTTTGATGACAAACACTACTTTCAGATTCGAGGCACAGCCATGGGTACGAGAATGGCACCTTCTTATGCTAATCTGTTTATGGGCAAACTCGAACATGATTTCCTTCAAACTCAACCTTTGACCCCCTCTACTGTGGGTAAGATTCTTGGACGACATAATGATGCTATGAACTCATGGTGAAAACAGTCTCAACACATTCCTAGAACAACTGAACCAATTCCGTGTTGTCCAGTTCACCTGGTCCATTTCCGACAAAAGAGTCACATTCCTTGACGTGGACATCACCTTAGAAAACAACACTCTGACCACTTCCGTTCACATAAAACCCACCAACCATATGCAGTATTTACACTACTCAAGTTCCCATCCTTACCACACCAAGAAAGCGATTCCTTTCTCCCTTGCCCTCAGAGGACAACGCCTGAATTCCACTACCTCTGCTGCTGAAACTTACAACCAACGCCTCCAGGAGGCTCTGGTCAACCGAGGCTACCCTTCTAACCAAACAGATCAGCCGTGCATCCTCACACACTCAACCCACTCAAAAATCCAACCCACCGGCTCGAATCACCCAGTTCCATCCTAAACTAACCAAGGTCAAACAAATCCTACACTCTAATTTCCACATTCTCCAATCTGACCCAGACACAAGATCAATATTCCCCACCAAACCTAGATTAGTTTTTCAACATCCACCTAATCTTAGAACATCTTTGTTCGTACGAATCCCTCCTTACCACCACACCAAACCGGCGCACAGACATGCCAGAGACCCAGATGTAAGGTCTGCTTCATTTTCATCACTTCTCCCACAATCACTATCAATACTGCTAATGACCGGTACACCCTCAATCCCAAGGGTACATGCACAACCCTAATGTTATATACATCCTAACCTGCAAGTTCTGTGGTGCGTTTTATGTGGGGGAAACAAGTTGTGCTCTTAACATTCGAATTAATAACCATCGTCACTTCTGTACTATCAACAAACCGGATGCCCCAGTTTCCTTGCACACCGAGTCCCACAATACCAATTTTGATCTATCTTTCTTGGTTGCCATCCACATTTTACCCCCTACGACCAGCACCTCAACTCGCCGTCTGTGGGAGAATGCCTTTATTCACGGTTTGAGCGCGAAAATAAAACCTGGCCTTAACCTTCAATAACTCTAAGCTCCCCTTTTCCTCTGCATTTTCAACACATTTCGACCCACGATCCCACCTTGTACTTACACGCTATACAGTTATTATTATTATTTCAAGTTCCGGATATCTACGCGCTACAGCAGTCAGTTGTTCTGCAGTTTTGATGTTTTTTCCGCTACGTGTCGCCCCTGTCTCCTCAAACTTGTACTTTGTGAACTTCGCTGTCTTCCTCTCTACTTGAAAAAGTGTGAATATACGAAATATAGTGACTTTTTTTGTATGTACATGTGAATATGTGTGATCTAGTGCGTTAGTAAGCTGTAAGTAATCCTTTTTTCTCCTTCATTTGTCTAAAATTTACGTAAATTGCCTTCCCGGCTTTCCTTTGTACTAGTTATATATATATATATATATATATATATATATATATATATATACTAAAACACAAAGGAAAGCCGGAAGGACAATTTAAGGTAAATTTACGATAAAAAGGAAGGAAGTTACTGCTTATTTGTTCCATATGAGAACACACACACATATACCGGTAGTAATTTAAAGATACTTCTCCGATATTTCAGGCTTTAAAAGTCCTTATGACGCGAGAAGAAACGACGGACACATATAGATTGAATAAAGGACTAAGACGATAGTGACACCATGTAGCAGACAACGCATCAAGCTTGAAATAATTGAATGCTGTAAATTTCAGGAGCTTTGAATAGCTGATAACTGTATTACGTGTAAGTTCGGGTGGGGTTCGTGGAAGGAAATATGTTGAAAATGCAGAGATTTTTTTCCACGATCTCTCCCGAACTTACACGAAATACAGTTTTCAGTTGTTCCAAGCTCTTGAAATTTACACGCTATACAGCATTCAATTATTCCAAGCTTAATGCCTCATCCGCTAGGTGGTGCCACTATCGTCTTCTATTCAATCTACACGTGTCCGTCGTTTCGTTTCTAGTCATGACTAAGGAAATTTAAAGCCCGAAATTTCGAAGAAGTTTCTTTAAATTACTATGTGTGTGTGTGTCCTCATGTGGAACAAATAAGCTGTAAGTAAATTCCTTCCTATATAAATAAGATTGTAAAAAAGGTAGGAAAAGGTACTTACATTATAGAATACCAAGACCTTCACAAACACAATAGAAAAGCGGCAACGTTTCGCAAAAGCGTTTTCACATAGTAGCAGGGAAAATTGACAGAGCGGACTGGTAAGGGACTAGTGCTAAGGAGACACCATGTTGCCAACTGATGCTGGGTAATAATGTATCCAGGTTATGGAGGCAGGAAATTAACTAGATGAGTCGGAGGAAACACCAAATGGAGAAGGAAATGCCGAGGTTACTAAGTGTAAGTAACAGGCTTCTTAAAGGAATCCGAGAGGAAGGGAAAATAATATAATAATAATAAAGACGAAGGGGAAAAGGGAGACTAAAGAAACAGTATTGAAAAATAGAATAAAAGCGCAACTAGAGACGGAACGAAGAAGAGAATGGAAAAAGAAGAAGAAATCGCAGCAGGGAGTTGCATACAATTGAGGCCGGGTTCATGGTTGTCGGAAAGAATAGAGATTTACGTCTGCTTCCATCTCTTTCGAACTGTGGTAGGTGAGTCAGGATTCAGTATTTTCAGGATGCTGACTCGAAAAGTTTCGTCAAAGGTGCAGCCGTGACGTGTGTTTACGTATGGAGAGGTGCGGAAGTTGTGATTTGGAGGAGTAGCGATGGTTGTTAATGCGGATTGTTAGAAGGCGGAACATAGGTTACAGAGTAGGAGATAAATGAGGTTGGAAGATATGCAACTGCCGTAGTGTCGGAAAGAGCACGTCTTGTGAGTAACAGGATGTTCGAAGGTCAGACTGGGATCAAAAATAGGACAGGTTCTGCATCGGGGTCTGTTGTACTTGGCAGGTTTGTGGGAAGGGGGGCGGGATTGGTCCAGTTCTGGTGAGAATCGTGTTCAGATTCTGAGGTGGTTTTACGCATATGACAGATGAATTTCATAAAATCATTTCTTTCGCCAACTTCAACATGATAAGTCACACACGTGGCAAATATATTTGCACTTCGTGTAGTTCCTTTGTTGTAGCAGTTTGTAAATTATATTTGGTACTATCAATTTTCCTCTTTAAGGTTACGTAATCATTAATGAGATACTTGATATAGTATTCCCCTTTTTCTTTTGTTCTCATAAGATACAATTTTCCTTTTGTTTTCTTGTTTTTTCCAGATCAAGTTTTCGAGTCAGATGATATATGGTTCATCAATTTTTATTCTCCAATGTGTGGCCACTGCCATAAGATTGCACCGGAGTGGCGTAAGATGGCTCGTGAATTGGAAGGTGTAATACGAATTGGCGCTGTCAATTGTGAAGATGATTGGTTTTTATGTTCTCAACATGGTATTAATGTAATTCCTTTCCTTATGATTTATCCAAAGGTAAGCATAGTTATTATTCAGTACCTGTTTACATGTTCGATCACACTACCTCGTGTAATTGTATTTCTATCTCATATAAAGATCACCACCAACCGATTTAGTCAGTTGTTTCATAGTTGTGATGACGGCATCATTTGTTCATCTTTTCGGAAATTTTGCTCTCGCAATGTATCTTTCATTGGCTCGGAAAGATGGAAATCTGACTGACCCAAATCAGGACTGTATGGTGAATGTGGAAGAATAGTCCATCCAAATTTGGAAATGTGTAAGCATTCGCGGCACCCACCGCGCACAAACTTTGCGATATTCCAGTTTACTCAATATGGTTCCCATTCAACTTTATGCACAGTTCTTTAGTCGTTACTCGCTGATTCAAACGGATACGTTCTTCAAGACGCACCTCATTTTCTGGTATGACAGGTGTACATGGCCGTCCAGAACGTGGTCTGTCTTTCGCTTCACTTTCACCACTGCTGAAACGTGCTACCCACCGCCTCAGTGTGCTAACATGCACTCCATGGTCTCCATAAATCTGCAGTAAACCTCGATGGATTTCAATTAGTGCAACTTTTTCCGCGTGAAGGAATTTAATCTCCCACCTCTGTTTCGAAAAAGATGTCAGACACCATTTTGAGAGTCTGCCGCTACCTATCGCACAACAACCAGACTAGCAGGATATTAGCAGATTCAACCTTTACTACAATACCACCAAAATCCAGTTCTGACGTCACCTGCAGTGAGAAAAAAATCGGAGGCATTACTTTCGGAGCAACCCTCGTTTTTTATGTGATACCATAAAATTATTTTAGTAGTGTAGTACACAGTTTTCGTTGTAAAATGTCTTTTCAATTAGATTAACTTAATTTAAAATTTTGGACTGTGGTAAAATTAATTACTACACACAATCGTTCCATTCTTTTGGCAAGCAGTGATCAAGGTAATCTATAAGGAAAGTAGAATTAATACATTTGTTTGTTGCTTTTAGCTCCGAGCTCGTAAAATGATTGTTCGTTTTATGTTGGTACGTGAATACAAATATAACTGTTCTTATGGGTTTCTTTCAAATAACCAGTTTACAGCTCTTATTGATTCGAAAAACGTCTCAGTATTTGTTTTTGTAAAAATAGATATTGGAAGTTTCCACTAAGAATCATTGTAGAAATTAAAGGCATTTGGTATTTGTGAAATTCAAATGTTAAGACGTTGAACATATATTTTGGTACACACATTACTAAAACAAGATACGAATAATTTCTCTCCGTAGGGTACAAGATATCATGGTGGTCACACAGCCAAAGAGATGGTGGAATATGTTCTAAGTATACTGTCTGTGGATATACTTCACGTAGATGAAAATAATTTCGAAACACTTAAAAAGCAGAAAAGCAGGCCTTTAGTGGTATTTTTCTGTGATGAAAATGAGAATTGCCCTTCCAAGCAGACGAGAATAAAAGTTGCAGCAATATTGGTAAGTGTTATTTATTTATTTTAAGTACTATTTTATTTTGTGACAATATTGAAGAGAAAACATTCAGCACAATTAAAAGAGTTTTGTTAGAAACCTTGAAATTGTTTTTGTTTCACATAAACTTGTTACAGTCTTTTGTATTTTCATATCTTTGGTAAGATTTTTGTTACAAGTGAAATTAGAAATTAATTAATAGAAAGGAAGTTGTCACAACATTTATGAAAGGTGCACAGAAAAACATAGTCTCTGAGTGACGGGAAATGGAACCCGGATCCCCCGGTTGTTGGGAGAGTGCTCTGCCATTGAGTTACCACGACCAACTTGTATGCATATGAAGAATTCTTCACACCTATTTGATATATTACCATAGATAAGGTGCTTGTGTGTGTAAAAAAAAAAAAAAAATCTGATTCTTACCTACTGCGCGATTTGGATAAAAAAAAATTTCAATTAAAATGTTCGCAGGTGAATTTCGCCACCAGTAGACATTAGCTAGTTCAGGAAAAGCGCGAGGAATGCTTCATATGTATAGAGGTTGGTCGTGGCGATAGTTGCTCAGTGATAGAGGACTCGACAGGTAAGCAGGGTATCCGAGTTTAATTCCCGATCTGCAGGAACCAGTTTGTCCGTGTATTTTTCAATATGTTAACATACACAAAATCGTTGTGTAGAGAAAATTATCATTTAACTATAAACTCGTAGAAATGGTTTTCAAAGTTGAAATGGAGGCAACTTCCGATTTTTTCTTTACACCAAGCCTCTCTAGGTATAGATACCATTAATATTAAAGAGTGAAAAGTATGTGACTGGACCGGAGATCGAACCCGGGACCTTTGGGTTGCCGTCCCAATACGCTCTCACTGCGCATTGGGACGGTA
>JAGDQP010008029.1:0-37143 GCA_022664845.1 Lepisma saccharinum | reverse complement strand
TTTTTTCTCCTTTGTTTTTTTTTTTTTCCCCCCTAAAAAGAAAAACGAACCCCCCCCACCCCCCCCCCCCCCCCCCCCCCCCCCCCCCCCCCCGATTTTTTAAAAATAAATAAATTAGCAAGACAGTATTAAAACTACTCGGTTTGGCAATTTTGAAATTCTGTGGAGTAAAACAATAAATTTCAGTTTTGAAGCTTTATCTTAGGGACAAGGACATTCTATCGTGCAATAATCTTTGTAATATCAAATTCCTATTATAAAATCTGAAGCTCTAAAACATTTTTTATTATCTTTTTTCTGTACTTTGATAACTGCTAGACAGTGGTAAGCTCAAAATGTCAATATTGTGTTTTTATTTGCATTACTTTCTAGAAAGTTGAGTAATAATAAAAAAAACAACTAAACTAAAAACAAGTACAACTAAAAATAGATTGTTTCTAAAATTCAGTTATAGAATATTCAGTTATCATTTGTTTAGTTGCCTACAACGTTTACGAGAGCAGATATTTAGGTAAGTTTAAATTTATAATAGTAGTATAGTTTAGTTAATGGAGACCGATCAGAGTCTAACCAAGTTGCCGTATGCTTTATATATCAAAAGGCTAATTTCATTTAAGTTGAAAGCTTCATTGTCAACAAATTCCGGCATCAGGAGTGACAGTCTATTGTAGTGTTCATGTATATCTTAAATATTGGTAACTTGTTCATTAATCACGAAATCTGGTTGGCCTGCCTTAAGAGAATGTTCTAATTACGTTACCCTTTCAATATATCAGTTGAATTGAGTTTCCTGTGTAGTAGACCTAATGTCTTCGTTCTAATTTCAGAATAATCTTGTCTCTGTTGCTGTTGTGGATTGTGTAACGAATAGCGAGCTGTGTGAAAATCTAGACATAGCATTCGGTACAGTATATTTTAAGCCTGGCGAGCTTTCAAAGGAAGGTGCGCATAAAGTAGACAGTTATGAAGCCAAAGAAATAGCTGATGCAGTTCTCTCGTTCTTGCCTGATGCTACTGAACTAAACGAGGAAGCATTTCAGGTATAGTAATATAATAATATACATAGTTTTTAATGGAGATGGAAATTTTATAAAAGAAAGTAAAAACTAACAAAAATGAGTGAAGACAATTACGAGTTCTCTCCTTCTGCACCCTCAATTATTGTGGATTTGTACAATTTGTGATTGTCAAGCTGGTAGTCAATGGCTTGATCTAATCTAGAGCGAATCAGTTTCACATAATTACACATTTAATAATCAGTGTGGCATTACACATGCCATGATTATTGTGCATTAATGGGTGCCTTTATTTTGTATCTCTCATCTTAACGTGTGTAATCAAAACGTTTATTTCGTCCAGAAATTGAAACTCAAATACCATTGTGAATGTCTAAAGGAAAACACATGCTATAATAAAGTAAGTATATGGGAAGCATCTTAACAAATCTCGTGGAGAGAAAACTGACATTTTCTTACTTGTTAGTGTCCAGCTAATTCTTTCGTATAGTAGACAAAAACCAAATAAATATACTTGTGATATATTTCGCGAGTCGGTGCGCTCGCATTATCAAACGATGGGAAAATTAAAAGGGTAAGTAATATTATGGTGATGAGTAAGGTTGAGAATGCTGAACTGGTCGTTGAAACTACAAGACAGATACTCTAGTAGTTGCAACGAGCAGTTCAGCATTCTCAACTTTACTCATCATCGTATTACCTCGTGAAAACCCACATACACGGTTTGTCCACTACAAAGCATAGAGATGAGAACAACTATTCGTTTTGTGGATGCGAAGATAACAAAGCCAGCTGATCTTTTTTTACAAGCAACTGTTGGGAGGTGTGTGAAGACAGTGTAATGTCCAAGAAACAGGTGCGGTTATATGATTTGCAAGCATCAGAATTGCTGTTAAGATGCCGAGAGTATATGAAATAAAATGTGAATGTGGCGGGTAGACTATCGTATAGTGCAGTGCAGGATGAAAGAACACATTAGAGCTCTAAAGTACGGCTATTTAGAAAAGTCATCCGTTGCAGAACACTCTTTTGAAGAAAAACATAGAATACTGTTTGAAGAAATGCGAATTTTACATGCAACAAAATGGTTCTGGAATCAGTGGAAATAGAGTTAAATGATAAGACAAAGAATAAAGAAAATTGGTTTGTACTTTTTTATAGTGATAGGTGGAAGGTAATTTTAAGAGGCATATCGACATCAGACGGGCGGGCTTTACAATCTGCTTAGGATAACAAAGAATTTTAAATTTAAAAAATAATAGCTTAAACCGTTGGAATTTATGCAACAATGTAATAACGATTTTATCGTGTGCATTGTAATTTAACATTAAACAATATCCCCTGACGATGTAATCAGGAAGGCTTACGAAACGATCGTTGGCTTCAAAATAATAAAATATAACGAATATCCGAAAACGAGTTTTATTAGTAAAATATTACATATATTGTTTAGTACTGCTAGATTTCAACACATGTAATAACTTAATGAGCACGCTTTTAATTGGTATTTCATTTCACGTTATCTTATCTCAGACCTTACGTAACATCCAGGGATAATATATGGATATGCCTTGTGAAGTCTGACAGAAGACAATGTGAGATTAAATATCAATTGGTATTTTAATTTTAAATTTTCCGTGAAGATTCTTTAGTGATAAAAGTGTTAAATTCTTAAAAGTTGTTAAGACTTCAAAATCGATAGGTTATTATCTGAAATGAAATGTCTTATCGAATTACGTGTCAAATACACCACTCAGCTTCTTGGTACGAACAGTACTCGTGTTCAGTCAACTAGTAGTAGTATTTCTAAGTGTTTAGCAGCAGTAATTCTTATTGCTTTGAAGTTTACCGTAACAACGTATTGTGTGTAAATACTATTGAACTGTAGCATAGTTCTGTTTCTGTTTCAGGATATCGTAACACGGTTGAAATTAGGAGACGGTGATTCGTGGCTGGTTTATTTCTATATTGGTGAAGCAAGAAATAACTTAGAAATGAAAAAGATTCCAGCCTTATTGCCAACAATGAAGATAGGAAGAGTAAATTGTGGAAGACATCGTTTTCTGTGCGAGGATTTACACATACAGAAATATCCTGTTTTTGCTGTTTTTAAAAGAGGTGGTGGATATGAGTTCCATCATGGACGTGAAACTGCTCATGACGTAGCAAAATTTGCACGTGAGAGTGGAGCATCGGTTAATCTGCGAATATTGACTCCTAAGGAGTTTCCAAATGTTTTAGAAGATGGGTCGGTATGGTTTGTGGACTTCTTCGCTCCTTGGTGCCCACCTTGTATGAAATTTCTTCCTGAATTTAGGAAAGCTAGTCGGATGGTAGATTTCGTAAATTTTGGTACGGTGGACTGCACCATTCATGTTCACTTGTGTCGGCAGTACAATATAAAATCGTATCCGACAACAATTTTATATAATAACTCCAAACCACATCACTTTTATGGATCTCATACTTTAGAGAAGATAGTAGAATTCGTGGAAGATATGCAGAATCCACCAGGTAAGTAATAGTAATAATCTTTCAAAATAATTGTGTACATGATACATTTAATTTCCGTGTAGTGATGAGAACTTTATTCAACTGACAAGGAGCTGTTTTTTAACTGGAGAAATGAATTCAATATTTACAATAGGAAATGTTTTTGGTCTTAAAAAATGTAATCACAAATAAATTATTCTAAAGTTCACCTTTGTATCTTTCAGTAACTGTATTTGTAAGCCTAAACTATCAGGCAATGATTAAAATAATGATTAACGTTTCTGCTTCTTAATTTCTCTCCAAAGCTTTTTTTTATTATTATTATTAACGTTGCAATGTAGTGCAGTCCAAACTATAATTGTATTTAAAATATTGACCCACTAATCTGTATGATATGCTTGTTAGACTTTTTGTCCTTGTCAGAGAAAAAAGAGCTTAAGAAAAAAAGAGAATAAAAATGCCCTTGTAAATGAGTACAAAGTTCTCATGTATCTTTTCACTGTTGCCAGGTAATGGTCGAGGAGCTATGAAAATTGACAAAATCACTACATAAAGTGAATACCTGGTGAAGTGGACCTGTCATAGTGTGGAATGTAAATACATTTTTGATCGTTTTGAGAAGATCTAATATAATAGATGTGTAATAAAAACAAAAATATACTAGTACTAATCTATGCCCAATTCTACTCTATACAGCATATTGATAAACAACACAGACAAACTTTGGGAAGTGATTCCTCACATCAGAATAAGACGAAAGTTACTCTGACAAATTTTCGAAAGGTGCATAGTTTCGAAGCTGCAGCCTGCCGAAGCGTGGGAAATTGAACTTTAGAGCTTTATATTTCTTAACAGCACGAACAGTAAAGCTGATGCGGCGTAGTACCGTCAGACTTTAAACATGCTCTTTTTGAACATACGCAAGGAAGTGCGATGGATGCGCAAGGAATTCCCCAAAGGAAGTAGGTGATTACCGCCATTTTTCTGAAGTAGAGGTAGGTCGAAATAAGCATAAACACTTATGATACCGGAGTATTCTTTGAAGAAAAACTTAGAAAACCGGCCGTTTTGGACGATTTTCAATAAAGAATAAAAAAAATATTCTAGTGCTCAAGAGATAACAATAATACATCAAATTATAGGCCTTAGCCTCCTCTACATCCTCATATAAACATAACTGACACACGTGTATCTTATACTGATTTATAATGGTTCTACTTTGATACTATTTTCCGTACAGGAATAAAGTCAGTTCGTATTTTGAGTTTTTAGGTGTTCTTGGCCTTGGTATGAAACAACCTGAAACATGCTGGCTGCAAAGTTCCACTTTGCATTCAGGACACAACCACGTTTTGTTCTTTCGCTTCCGTTTATCATCCTGTGTTTTTCCTTGATCAGAATAGACTTTAGAGTATCTAGCTGGTCTCTTGCTCTTTTCTGTAGCGGGAACCTCCTCCGCAAAATATCGCCGAGTCAATCTGTTGGTTCCAGCTGAGATTTGATAAACTTTTTGAGCTTCAATTCCTGCTTTTTCACTCAGAGTTTCCCCTACTTTCTGCAGAAAGTCTTCTAAATGCATGTTCTTCTCGCTTCCTCTTTTAGTTTTATTGAATAGAAGACATGCATTTGCTATTGACATATTCACCATTCGGAATTAGTTTCTTCCGATTGAAGGAGTAGTACGACACTAATTGACCACATTTGTCCACATATTCTAACTCGCCTTCAGATACAGAATCAACAACATTTCTACTAATAGCTATGCAATATTTTGTTGACTGAGTTTTTTGCCACTTTTATTTATTCTGCCAGCAAACAACCACATCCAATCACTCCTTGCAACAACAACTTCTCTGTAACATACTACGCGCTAAAACGACACCTCTTATTGCTCTCACTTTCCGCCTATAATGGAGTTGATAATTTGCCCACCAGGGTGCAGCAGTATCCAAAAGTAACCTTACAGATGATGCATAATCATTTTGCACGTGTCTTGCATGCAATGAAAACTCTATATACTAAGATTAGCCTGTGCATGCTATGCACGTGCATGGTACACCTGTACAAAATACCACGCTCGCGCTATGCACGCGCATGGTATCCAGTGTGTTAAACGATTGTGAGTACAGATAACAGTCATCACCGACATCCAACCTGACAATGATATTCAATCCCTTTGATAATAAACAAAATGTTTGATGAAAGTGTGCAATTCTTAGTCCTGATTGTTATGCAACCATACAAATTTTGAGAGAATCATTCGGCATATGGAATCTGCTTGAGATATCAACTTGGTGGAAACGAATTATTGTTTCCTGGTGGAAAACTGTCCCATTCATGCTCATTTTAACCCATCTTCACTTCCGAGAATTTCTGGGAATTCTTTAATTCCTTTGGGAAATCCCTTGCGTCCATTCCGAAATTTTGAAATATTACATTTGTGGATAATATAGATTGAAATTCTTTGATGATACCATGCCACATGAGCTTTTCTATTCGTAAAGTTGGCATTATTAAGCTCGAAAGTATATTTTCCCACGCTTTCTGCAGGCTGTAGCTCCGAAACTATGCAGATTTCGAAAATGTATCAGAGGAACTTTCGTCTTGTTTTGATTTGAGGAATCACCTCCCGAAGTTTGTTTGTGTAGTTCATAAACACGCTGTATTCGGGGAGTAATCTCAGCCCTTCGTTCGGATCCGACTGTTATTATTCTCCCGACTCACAAGGAATCCACCATGGTAGTCACGAATTACTCTTAACTATCGATCCGAAGCCCTTAAACAACCTTCTGTTACTATCTTTTACAGCTCCCTCGTTGAGGACCCTACCCAATTTCTCCTCAGATCCGCACCTCAGGGGCTGGCCACCATTTCTACTCGCGTCCCAACAATCCTAAGACTCCTAAATATTACCTAGTACCCATAATCCTGGTAACCCTGCCAGTTCAATTGTCTCTTACTGAAAGAATATCCTCCTTCCTTCACCATCATTTCCAACTATTCGTTCATGTTCTTCCTTCCTATATCAAAGATACCAACCATTTCCTGCCATAATAGATTCTATCTGCGACCCGCTTCCACCAGACGCAATCTTAGTTTCAATTGATGTGACGTCATTATATCCTAATACTCTCCACACTCGTGGTCTCACTGCTGTTGAAGATTTTCTCAAATCATGCCTCAATCCTTGAACAACTTTCTTAAAACCAAGAAGTATCTGCAAATCATGCGTACAGTTGTGGGTATTCGTATGACCTCTTCCTACCACAGCCCTTTCCATGGAATGCCTGAATTCCACCTCATACCTTTTACACATATATGCTTCAATTCCGATTGATTTAGCCCTTCATTGCATGGAAACATTATTGAGAAAGAAACACAACACTGAAATCAGAATACAAGAAATTATTAAATTTCTATCGCTAATAGTTTTCTGGTAATAGAGGTGTGAATTAAAAGACTTAAAAAAAAAGGTGTCTTGTTTAGGCGCCATTTTCTCGAGGGAAAAAAAAGCCACCGTTTAAAAGTTTTAATTTTTCATGTGATTTTTAATCCTAAGCATCCTAATTGACGGTGTTCTCCTGTGCGCCCAACTCTTGGTTCAAATTCTACAGGTTTTTAAAAATAACCACTCACGGCATTTTCAAGGCCATTCAGCGCAGCATTATATTCCAAATATTATCGAGTTTAACGCTGAACGTGACATTCTAAGTATGTGAAGAAGTTTACTGACTTGAAAATGATTACTAATGGAAATATAGCGATGTTACAGATAACTTGCTTATATTCCGCCCGTTGGTGCGGGATGAATAAAATATATTGTCAGCAAAGTTTGGTGCTGACACAGCAAATGTATGGAAGCAATTTGAAATATTACGTTTTTTAAATTATTGGCGACACTGACAACGTTGGCGCCCCCTAAGTACCTCTATGATGTGTCCAAGTACCTAATGCATGTTTATACGAAATGTGAAAATCGCGCGTGTAGATTTGTACAAGTACATTATTGACTTCTAAAAAAAGCTTAGCAAGTCTGATAACTGATATGCTTAGTGCCGGGTAGACCCACTGTATTTTTCTATTTTGTTGAATAATGATGATGCCAAGTTTGGTACTGACACGTCCAACGATTTGGAAACAAAGGTGGCAACACTGACAACTTGAACCGGAATACCTCTATGGCCTGGCCCAGTACCTAAGGAACATGGATGCAAATGTTTTGTAGAAATCCATTCACTCTTGTAGAGGTTTCTATAAGTAACATAGAAACAAACATTCAGTATTATTTAGCAAGAAAACCACAAACTGTATGATTCACCCGATATTATAAGAATCATGAAATCACTACGGCTAGACAATTTGGATGGGGGGAAATGAAAAATTATAATTTATATCAAAGAAAAGTTGCTTTATCTTGCCCAGGATGGAATCTAATGGCGAATATTTGTTACTGCGGTTTGATGAACTTGATAGTTTTTCAAAAAGCTTCCAAACTGTTGGATCTGTCAGCATCAAACTTGGTATAATCATTATTCAACACAATAGAAAAAGGATGTGGGTGTACCCGACACCAAGTACCTCAGTTATCGGAATTGCTAAAAATATTTTAAAATTCGATTTGTACAGAAGTCTTTACTTATACATGTCAACATGCGTCCATTGATTTACACCATATTTTGCATCGGTATTTGGACAAGTCACAAGAATACCCGGGGCGCCTGTTTTAAGTGTTGCTAACCAATTCAAAATTTTAATAATTGAAATTGCTCCCATGCCGTTGGTCGTATCCGAACCAAGTTTGGCAGTTATCTGCTGGGACAGATCATAGAGAGACTTCGTGGCTGCAGCTGTCAATGTCCCTAAACAAATTCCAAAAAACATTTTTTTCAATTACTTCCATGCCATTTGACGCATCAGCACCAAAATGGCACTTAACTGCTGAGACGGATCATAGAGGTACTCAGGACGCACCAATGTTGCATTGCTGCCAATCAATTTCAAAAATGTAATATTTCAAATTGTTTCCATATCGTTTCCTGTATCAGCACCTAACTTTGCATTTAGTTACCTGGACAGGTCATAAAGGTACTCTGTGCATCACAGTTGTCAGTGTTGCTAATCAGTTTTAAAAATGGTCCCAGCTCACAATGTTGAGAACATATTTTATTCACCCCGCACCAACGGGCGGTTACATCAGCTAGTTCTCTGTAAAAATATATTTTAAAAATTCTTCACATACTTAGAAAGTCATGTTCAGCGTTAAACTTGGTAACATTTAGCAGACAATACCGCGCTGAATGGCCTTGAAAATGCCGTGAGTGAGCGATTTTTTATTATTATAATTTTTGAAAACCTGTAGAATTTGAACCAAGAATTGAGCGCGCATGGAAACACTGTCGATTATTAGAGTTCCTAGGGTTACAAATTATATGAAAAATTAAGATTTTTAAACAATGGCTTTTTTTAAAAAATGGCGCCTTTTAAAAAAAATATCCTAATACACATCGCTATTACCAGAAAACTATTAACGATACAAATTTGGGGAAATTTTCGAGTAAATACTTTGACTGTTGTTCAAGGAAATTCTAAAATAACGTTAGACTGCGTATTAAACTGGCGCCAAAAATTCCAATTGTGACGAATTCGGGATTTTTCGAAAGTTTCGAAATTTATTGAACATACCATAACTACATTATGTACGAAATGATGGTCGTATCTCATACAAGACTTCGATATCTACTATCCAAAAAGAGAATTATCAATTTATGAGTTTCTCAAGTTGATCGAAATTTTTACATTTTCCGCCCCAAATAGTGGCATCATGTTCTTTAACAAGCTCTATCTCCACCAAAAAAATTCTTTCGGCAAAATACAAGGTAACTAATAAAGTTTTTGCCGTTCTAGAGCAGTGATAAACAAAGAGCAATAGAGTGGACGGTACGTACCTTTAATGTTTCGGAGTAAGCTCCTGCAGCTGCACAAGACCCTGGTGATAAAAGTCGGTGGTCTTCGAGGCAAAGAAGTACGTGATGCGTTCCGCAGGTCTCCCTCATTGGCGAAGGATCTCCCACGAAGGTGGTTCTCGAGGGAATGAAACAGGTGGTAATCTGTTGGTGCAAGGTCCAGTGAATGTGGTGCATGGCACAATGCCTCCCAGCCAAGTTGTTGAAGGTTCTCCCGGGTCCTCTTTGCCACATGTGGCTTGGCATTGTGGATGAACCACACCCTTGCGATTCACTAATGCCGGCTCCTGCCGCAATGCACGGTGCACCCTTTGCAACTGGTGTGAGTAGAAGTCAGCAGTGATGGTCTAACCAGGTGGAAGGAGCTCGTAATGCCCCACTTGGCGACAAGTCCTCCATACAGAGAGGTGCAGAGGTGGTCTTGAGGTGTGAGGAACAGGGTCACGTGGCGACAACCAATGTCTGGCACGCTTGGGAGTGTCATAGAGGACCCACTTTTCGTCACCAGTGAGCAAGCGATCAAATATGGGTGTGTTCAGGTGCTGAGTGAGCAAGGACAAACAGGCTGTCACTCGTTCCTTGTTGGGTGCCGACAATGTGTGGTGTACCCACTTGCTTAATCTGTATGACTTCCCTATCCCACGCAGGTGCATTCTGACTTTTTCAGCGGAAACATGGAACCTTTCTGCAAGTTCATCACACGTTAGACCACTGTCCTCGTTGATGGCTATTTTCAGGGCCTCGTCATCCAACACATGTGGTTGTCCACTGCGAGGTTCATCAGCAAGGCTCATATCTCCCGAACGGAATTTCTGGAACCAATGCCTTGCGGTGCGTTCGTTCGCGGCATTCTCACCAAATACCTGGTATATGCAGCGACTTGATGCGGCAGCTGATAGGCCCACTTTAAAGTCATACAACATCACACGCGAACAAGCTGCTTCGATACCTCCATTGCTCTTTTACACAGAACGAGCCATGACTGCTGTGTGTGAGCACCGTACCTGTTGCTGAAGGTCGATGGTCAGACTAACTCCCGATCGCTTGGCGGGCACGTGAGTTATTTCGTTCTCTCTTTGTGAGCACATGATTAATGGGACGTCAAAAACTGAAAAAACTTTTTTGGTTACCTAGTAAAAAAAATACGGGTCCTTTATTTTGGACTGAAGTATTATATATTTAAAAATAATAAAAATTGCTTACCTTAATGGTACAATTTTTCCTTCGACTGCCTGAATTGAGTTGGAATCCGTCATATATAGACACAACAGGTACTAAATTGAACTGCAAACCTAACGCAGGAGACTTATATATGCTAAGTCGTTCCATTCTAAGCAAATAGAACACAGCGTGTGGTTCAATCTTTTACGAGTTTACAATTAGTACCAACCACCATGGCCTAGAAAATGAAATACAGTAACTTAAAATATAGGCCAAAAAAAAACGGATACCAGAAAACAGGGCTCCTCGAGTGAAGCAAACAGGCTGAGTTATGCTTTACACAAAAGAAACAACAGGTTAGCGAGAAAAAAAAGAGAAGCACAAATGGGTTACTTTATCGTTTTATCCAACATTAACCAACATATTAAAGAAAACATGTAGGAAAAACAGCCTTAACCCAATATCGGTCCCACCCATTACACAGGAGAAACATTTTACATTATCAGTCCCCCACCTGTCCGCTCGGTTCATTGTCTTTCATACCATTTTACGAAACGTAGGGTAAATCAGGGTGACATTGTGCACATTTTTTAAATGATTATTCTAAGTCCCATGATGTACTTAAAATAAATATACTTAATTAATATGGTGACTAGTCATGTTCCTGACAAGCATACCAAAACTTATAGTCTAATCACCCATAACTTAGATGTTAGAATTTTTTTGGTAAAATATTACATCGCGGCGTCTATCCCGTATGCTATGGGTGACATGCCGCACCTATAAGAGTGATACGCCGCATATCACAAAGCCAGACTATAAGTGATTTCTCTACCCAGACTGGTGTTCCAATTGCCTTCTGCAAACAACCTGTCGCATTATGGAAGTTGGGAGGAAATTAAGCTATGCAGGCCTACTTTATATTTTAGTTTTTATTAGTTGTCTAATGTCTACTGTAGAGTACCTACAGTGTTACAATGTAAGGGAGAAGTAAAAGTTAAAAAATCATGGACTATGTTCAGCACCTATTTTAACTGAAAAATACAAGTTGAAAAATGAGACAGTAGCTATAGCCTAAGTTTAGACCAGTTTCAGTAGAATTAAAAAATAGGCCAACAACACGAAAAGCAAAAAGAATTTAATGAACTTAGACTACGAAATATCCTCGCATTTGCTTTTTTTTTAACCTCTCTGGGTGCCTGGGTCTCACTGTCCCCTGCTTTTCTGTTGTAACAAATCGGCATTTTCAATTAGGCCTAACATAAAAATAAAGATAAAAATGTATTTGTACTATTTTCATAGTTACTGTTTAAAATAACCACAACTAATTAAATAGGGATAAAATAACAATCGCATAAACAAGTGTATTTAGTTTTCATAGACACCATAATGTATTTATTCACTAACAATGTTCCATAATTCATCTCAAATCATAGGCCTAAATTCATTCCGTGCGGCGTGTGTCCCGTATGAGAAAAGTGCGGCATGTGTACCGGATTTCATGGCGCCATCTATCCCGTATGCTTTGGGTGAAACGCCGCACCTCGTAAGTCATTGACCTTGAGAACCAAGATAGCTAAACTAGACTGACAACATTTTGAAAAGACCATGCTGTTTCTGCAAACCCCAAAAACTCATAATAATATAATACTTTACCGTCAAATACGAATTTAAATTTACTGTAAGGTGAAAAAAAAATATGAAGAAAAAAAAGGACTTATCTCAGTTAATGCGTCATATAATGTGTAAAAAGAAACGCACACGATCACTTCACTTTTCCTCTCATGTCTATTGCGCTCCTGCGTTTCGCATTTGACCGTACTCTGTTGACAGTTCCCAAAACTAGGGAGGGTGCGCAATCTATCCCGTATGCGGTGACTCTTCCGGAAACACCCTATTGCTTTTCTGTTGTATTTGTGTTTTTATTGTACATCTGTCTCAAGAATCTACCATGTAAGTATCCTTTTTTTCTACCTGTTTTACCATTTTATAGATGTATGTATATATATATATATATATATATATATATATATATATATATATATATTGTACCTAAGAACGAAGATACAGGGGTATATGCTCTTGCATGTGGATGTCAAGATCAATACGTAGGTCAACTAAACGCAAAGTTTCGGTTAGGGTAAACGAACAGGTACGCGATGCTTAACATCCAGAACCCACTTCATGCTTATTCCAACACCTCAAAACCACAAAACATAGCACTGCTGATATATCCATCGTGCATAAAACAAATTCGACGATTGTAAGAAATACATACGAAAGTGTCGGCCTGAACCGAAGTTGCCTAAAGGCTTTAAAATTAAATTAAAGTCAAACATACGAAAGTGCAGTGTTCTAAAGTTCAAACCAAAGTTAAATACCGATATCAATGAACTAATGTTGGATTCCAATACTAAATAAAACACTTGATTGTCACAGATAACACTTAATTTATTCGTCATACATTCGGTTAAGAACATTCAGTATTTTTTGTTGGTGGTATTGTTTTTGTATCTTGTTTTCTTCACATTCTTGCAAATGCTGAAGTGAAGTCACGGTTTGGCAACATTGTTCTTATACTCTTCTGTCTCTTGCAGCATTCTCAACCTTACTCACAAATAGTACCCTACCGTGTATCCTTTTAATTTTCCCATCGTTTGAGAATGCAAACGCACAGACTCGCGAAAAATATCACAATTGTATTGATTGGTGTGTTTAATATGTAAGAGAATTAGCTGCACACCTATAAGTAAGAAAATACATTGGTACAGTCAAGTTGGGTAAAAACCAACTTCTCAAATTCTGTAACAGATCTCTTTTCATAAAAGGAAAGAAGAATCATCCTATTCCGTAGAGAATTCTCTCTTTCTTTTCGGTATTTTAGATAGATTATGACTCCCAATCTATCGCTGCAGTATGTGATCACCGGTGTTGAATGAGAGTATGTCGGAGTAGTAGATGTGTAGATTATATAGATGATATATGCGTTTTTTGATCTACTGTTCTTTAGTGAACCATAATACTTTGATGGATGTGATAGTTCGAGAGTTCGTGTTATCTTCACCTTTTTGTCATATTCGTCAGAACTTTAACGTTTAATAAGTAAATAATATTATATGAAAGAGTAATGAATCGTGTAGCTTCTTTCTCAAAGAAAAAGATGCTGTTACCGCCCATACACTTCATTTTATCTTACCTTATCTCAAAGAAAAAGAAAGAGAGAAGATAAATTTTGTGATTTTTATTACTAGTAATTATTTTATGTCATGAGGTTCTTATACATTTGTTTTTAATTACAGTTATAAAATTAACATACGATCTGTTTTATAATACCATATGGAAAAGACCAGGCGAAGAAATATGGCTAGTGGATTTTTTTGCTCCGTGGTGTGGACCGTGCCGGCAGTTCGCTCCTGTGTGGAGAGAGTTTGCTAAGGTAGTACTGTTAAAATTTGTTCTGTAAAATTCATATAAATCAGGAAACTTGTATAAGAATAGGAAAGAAAGTCCACATCTAGAATTTTCGGATTGATGTAGAACCATGGATACCCTTAAAAATGTAATTTTCGTAGGTTTTTGGTAATAATAGCAAGTAATTCCGTATGAAGTAAGAATTAATTTATTCAAGGTAGAAATAAATTACATTGTTCAAGATATTAATACACGTTTAAAATAAGTTAATATATATTAAGTATCAGTAGAGAAGAAAATGTATTTATTTTGTCGTGAATGAAATTGTGATGCAAATCCAAAAGGTATCTCAAAAGAAAACGTATTGGTCATCAAGACAGAGATCTGTAATTGTGTGCACCACCCACAAATTGTTAAAACCTGTATTAATGACTGCTGGTTTCTTTCTGATCGTTCCGTTCTGCTTTTTGATTTGCATCATTATCTCATCTTTAAGAAAAGTTGTACACTTTATCCTCTTATACGCTTTTTTTTTAATAGTCTTCCGCACTTAGAATTTTTTTTTAACACATTACGTCATTATTGAACACGCGTTTTGAGAAAAAGATGTCAGATTAATGAGTACTTTTTATTCATAACTATGTTTATGTGTGACGTTAACCTTGAAGTGATTTGTAACTTAGTTTTTCTGTCTATTTTCAGTCAATTAAAGAGATGGGGATGGTGCATGTAGCTGAAGTTGATTGCGTTGAGGAACAACATTTATGTCGTGAGCAAGATGTAAGATCGTATCCAAACGTTAAATTATACACTTTAGGTACTCATGGTGTCGGGAAAGTGAGGTAAGGTTTAATTTGCTCTTATTCATATATGAATTTTAACGTTCTAGTTCATCTAAGAAGTAGGAGGCATTTAGATTCTTCTGTCAAACGTAATTTGAAATTAATATTTCTTACATTTTTGGTCCGTTTTATTTATGTTGTTCATTAATAGTTCTCTTCCACTTCCGTGCCTCTCTTTCCCTTTTTGTTTTGTGTGTTCTGAGAGAGAAATTCAGCCCCTTCACAAGTTCCCCAATTTTTTTTCTCCACTTTTCTGTGTATTTCCCTGTTTTCTGAAATATTAAGTATTATTGATCCAAATGGACATACTTAAGGCGCAGTATATTTATTCTTCTACTTCTAATGTTCTTGTGATGAGAGTTCAAGAAGATTTCGGAATTTTTGAATGTGTTCTTATGCCCACTGTTTATGTATATGTATTTATGTGTATTTTTTTTATTATTATTACAAAAAACTAAAGCCTTACTTTAGTTGGTATATAACTAGAATGAATTTCAAGTTTCAGTTTTCTGCATAAACATTTCAAAATCAGATACAATAGTTACTTCAGGCCTTCTTTGCAATACAGCAGAGAGAAGAAAATCTTTGTCCACCGTGATCTAGTGGTTACAGTTGTGGACTTGGGATCGGCGCTGAGGAATCTCACAGGTTCGAGTTTTGTTGCCGTCCATGTTGATTGAGGTTTTCTACCGTTTGTCTTTAGACAAAGGTCCTCCTCTGTCACCCCCCACCCCCACCCACCCACCCAAGAGTGTTTTTGTAGGAACGTCATCTCTCGGACATATGATGTGTTTTAGCCTTATCTGCGTCTGTACCACGACTTGTCTAGTTGTTTTATGTCTGTTTCTATTCATTCTTTTGTGATTTTTTTTTTTAAAATAATATTATTATTTTGTAGCACGTACAATGGACATCTTAATTCGAATGGTCTTAAGCATTGGCTGTTCCAGTTCCTTCCGTCGATTGTTGAGACACTTACTCCGCACAATTTCAATAAAGTAATAAATGGACCTGATCCCTGGCTTGTAGATTTCTACGCGCCCTGGTGTGGACATTGTCATTCGTTTGCGCCAGAGTTTGAACAAGTTGCTCAAGTAAGTAAAATATTTATATTGTCTGATACCATTATTTGCATATTATCTGTCTCATGTGGAACCTAAGAGCTGATTGTTTGAAAAAGAAAAAAAGAAGGTCAATCTAGTGAGGAGCCGTATAAGGGCGATGGTACCTGTTAATTTTGCTGCACACATAAGATTACCAAAGAAAACTTATGCAGATCGGATAGTGAAGTACACTGCAAGGAGTATTATGTTCGAGATATGGTTCTGTATTGAGTAAACTAGGATGTTAAACTACCAAATATCAGTAATAATTTACAGGGAGTTACTACAATGCATTGAATAATTTACCCGCAACTTGTATGTGTAGGTCAAAATAGACCCATGTGCTTTTATTTTTTTTCTGTCATCTCTACATTGTGCATATAATTGTAACTCGTGTTCTGCTATTCTCCTCAGTCGATGTGGGTGTTAAAACGAGATAGTAGTTGTGTTTCTACACATTTTCAATTTTGCTATCGGGCAGCAATGTATGAGGCAACAAAGACACATAGATTCTTTTAACTTGAAGTGTGTGAAGTGTCTTTCTACCCAAACACAATGGATAGGATTGTGCAAAGTGAAGAAATTGACTCTATTTGTGCTCTTACAAGAATGGCAACACGCATTCATCAGTGTTTTCGCATGCAGTGTCAGCATGACATGTGCAAAAATTCACATCAAGCAGGTTGTGTATTACAATAATTGTAAGCAGTAGAACGTTTGGGAACAGATGTGTAAAATAAGAGCACAAATACAGAAATATTACTATCTCTGTACTTTTAAGCAGGGTCAGTGTATCCTTAGGAAAAAAAGATTTAAAATCCGTGGCATTAAAACAGATTTCTTTAAACTAAAAATAAATGTTTTGCACACTGTAAAATTTCCATGTCATAAGTTTATGACTATATTATTATTAATTTATTGTGTCTTGTTACAATGAATGACAACTCGGTACAATATTATATTTTCTGGCGTAGGCCTACTTGCTCGTTGAAATTCAAGATTCCAAAACCAACAGATTTTTTTTTTTTTTTTTAATATTGTTCTTAATTAAAATAACTATTTATTTGAGTTATGTATCAATAATTTTATTTGGCATCGGTTTTGGGGATCACCTATGACCCATATACCGTCAACGTGGGTAAGAATAAGGATACCAGTTACTGGTTAATTTAACTTTGCTCACTTCTGTCTTGCTTGGACCAAGACTAGTCGATTGTTCCGCTATTTTCATTTTTCGTCTCTTTTTTTTTTTAAACTACGTAATAAAGCAGCATGATATTTAAAACCTATCTGATTCAACATAGAAGTAATACTTGTAATGAATTCAGTCCCGTATTATTTTTACGTGTGTTAGGCAAATAACAGGCTATAAACCTTTATTTTTATTTAATTATATTCACTGTCATATTTAGCGGAATATGAGAGATCAATCTTGGCCTCAGATGGTGATAACAGATTTCAAACGTTGAGATAAACCACACTTTCTTCTATAAGCGTAAAACAAAATGTTTCGCCGATGCTTACTGGTATGTAAGAGTTATTTAGTGTACAAAAATATATCAAAATGGAGATGGAATGGACACATACCAAGACGCGAAATGAAAGATTGACAAACTGTGTCACAGAGTGGACCCCAATAATTGGAGAGATGGAGCGAAAGGAAGATGGAGATTCTCTGGAACATAAGGCAGGTTCCGAAGATAAGGATGTGGAAGAAATTAGGAAAGGCTTTCATGGTTAGATTGTGCGTGGTAATAGTTTTCAAATTCTCATCATTTTTGTGGAACTAGACTTTCGAATAGGTTTGCTGTGAAGTTAATTTTATTTAAGGCCTTTAGGCAACTTTGGCTCAGGCCGATACGCTCTGTGTGGTGGATTTTATCCTCGATAGAGGCTCAAAGATACTCAAAGATAGCTGTTGAAAGTGGTTTACTCATATCAAATGCGCTAGCATACTCAGATATAAAGAATCAAAAGTTAAAACTAGTTGTAATATCCGTTTATTAGTAAAAATTATGTTCTTACGCCATTTTATATTACTCTTTCTTTCGATCTTCGTATATGGATGAATTCGATGCCCCTTCACACAGAAACCCCTTTACAGTTTTCATCAGTACTACGAACAAGGTAAAAATGGTAAACTTTATTTTATATGGGCCAGTCTAGTAACTGTTGACACATTTGAGTTAAAAGACACCCATGCTCTTGCCAGGACTCGAACCCGGTACCTTCAAGTCATTGGCCTAACGCCTAAGACCGCACGACTACCCGGTCGGCACGAACAAGGTTTGTGTGTTAGATGGATTAACATTTTATTCGTTAACTGTAGTATGTAACTAAATACCTCCAAAATGTCTGGTTCTAAGGAGGAGAAAGTTGTTAATAGTCTGGGTTCACTAATTATTTATTAGAAGAGTTCCATCAAACTATTTTAAATATATATTTCCAAAGAAGAAGTTATGGAAAAAAAAACACAGAAAAAGAATTCCTGGACGGGAATAGAACCGAGATCTGGGTAGCAACCCGATGCGCTAGTCACTTGTTCAACCATCCGCTGACGACAGCACAGCACCTTGAAGCGTGGAATGTGAGGAATGATACGTGGGGGATAAAAAGTCTAGAACTGAATGATTCAAATGCTTCATAACATATCTAGGCATAAATACGAACATTTTAAAAACACATTCATGAAAAGTAGTCCATTAGAAATCGTTGGGTGACTGGACAACAGTTCTCAGAAAAGCTCTCATAAGAAATGTATAGGGAGCAAATTGCAATTCTCTTTTATTCAGAGTTGGTGAGAAGGAAAGGGACGCGAATGCTTCATAACATATCTAGACGTACATAATAAGCATTTTGAAAGAATAATCATACAAATCGATACAGGCTACTGGACATTAAATTCTTTCTTTCCGAACGACTGAATGTATTCATTAGTTTGCTAAGACAGACTTAAAATTGAGTCAAACTTCGTCCTAATCTCATCATTCTGTCAATCCGTAATGGTCCGTGTACACTCTGCTCTAGAAAATTACCGCCTTTAATGATAGTTGGCTTGTTATCACCTTAAATTTTATAGTTTGCTTTTTTTTTTTTCTTAATGAAAACAGCCTATTGTTTCATATACACTAAACTGTATGTACTAACCTAATCTACTGCCCTCTTTCAATCGTAGTTAAACAGAACTCTACATATTTGTTGGTTATTGTTTGTACAACCGCATTTATAATCAACAAAGACCAGCTTTTGGCATCCAAGACCACAACTGGGAATTTTTATTCGAATATTTAATGACTAACGGGGGAAACTAAAATTTTAGATAAGACATGGTAACCCTTTTTAATGAAATTAAATAGTTTTAAAATTCTTGCGTTTTTAAGTAATTTTAAATAAAGTTGTATTATTTTCGAATGTTGAATAGCAGTTGACAATAATGATGTAAACTCAATTGGATTTATAACCAGTGTGATGTTTAATTCGTGTTGCTATCGAGTGGATTGTTACATATATTTACTTATAAGATAATGAATGCATTGCGAAAACATTATTTGAAAGAAATTAAATAACCATAGTAAAGACATCTAATTACCGTCAGCGGTTAAAGGAAAATTTCGTGAATCATGTGCTTTTATAAATGCTCAGCTTTATATTGTTTTGAATATAAATCAAAATCGATATATAAAGCGTTTTGGTAAATGAACGTGCTGCGTATTATATAATTGTGCACATTCGAATCTAGGATATTCAATGTACAGTGTATAGTGTAGTACATAAAAGCATTAATTACATTTTGTATTCGTAGCGCGGGGAAAATTATTAAAGTTCCTTTCTTTTTCTAGGCTTTAAAAGGGAGAGTGAAAGCAGGAAAAGTTGATTGCGAGGCGTTCTACCATTTGTGTCAGCAAGCAGGGATACGTGCATACCCAACCGTGTATTTATATGAAGGAAACCAACATGTAATGGGAATGTACAGCTACTTGGGTGTGCAAATACACAGCCAAATTAGATCTGAAATTCTGGAACAGGTGAATGAAATTCTTGAACAACAGCGAAATGAAATACCACATGATGAACTGTGATATTGTGTGTTTATAGACAATATGAAAATATAAAGTATATAGTGGGACACAGTTAAAATTATACATTACCAACTTAAAAAAAAAAATCTCAACTTTTCTGATATAACTTCTATAACGTAAAGGTGCTACACTTTCTAAGTGCTTATGTTCGTAAATTCTTTTATTTATTTAAAATTTAAAACAATTTTATGTTCCTCGTCTTCGTTATACTGAAAGAGTATATTTATTTTGTATGAAAGAGACATAGTTATTTTTGCTTAAAAAAAATCCCTTGTGTTATTTGGAACGCATGATTTTTTTTTGTTTGTGTTTATCTTTAGTGTCTTCCATGCTATTTTAACCTTTTATGATCTGTTGCGTTCTGTGTATCATACTAACCATGATAATTTCATGGTCATGTAGATTAAGTTTACTGTTTTAGTGTATAGTGTATCTTAAAGTCATGTGAGAATGAAAATTACATTGTAATTTTAATATTTGTGAGAAAACAAAATGCACTGTCAGGTACTGAGTGTTAGTGCAGAAAATTTCCTTTTGTACCTTACTGAGTAACAACATAATATATATATATATAAATGATGTAGCATAAATCATAATTTTTTGTTCTTAGAAGTTGGGAGCGTTTAACTGTTGTTCTAGAGCAGTACATCTAATTTTAATGAAAAAATTAACTGGATAGTCACTAAATGCCTAAACACAATATAATCCGGATTTACGTTAATTTCACAGCCGTGCTGTTTCAATAAGAATTTTCAATATACTGACATAAAATACAAAATCACATATATGTAGGTGAACTTTGACTTCGGTGCATTGTATCGAATTGCTCTACTTAAAATTCTAATAATAAAATAATATTTGGTGATTCGCATAATAATTGAATCTTGATTCACATTTGATCTTTTACTATTAACTATAATGATGATGATAATGTTGAGTGAAAGGTTTCTTCCATAGAAAGGTTGTATTTTCTAAAGAAAATCAAGATGGCTAACTAAAAAAAAAAACTGGATTTGAAATTTTACGAGTTGTCCATTTACTGGCGTGTACTAAAATTACAGGAAAAGCTCTTTATGTATACCTTTCAAAACAGTGTGTATTTCAGAGGTGATATGGTATACAGTACAGTGTTTATTATACGTTATCATAGTAGTGCGTATTAAGTACAGTAAGGTTTTAGTAACTAACTGTATGGCAATATTCAACACCAATAATGGGCAAATTTTTATTTGAGAGTTAGAAATTCAGAACATTCAACGTTCTTTAGAGTGGGTTACACAGAAATACATAATAATTTACCAAAACATACGAACTGAGCTGTTTATTGAGTTAATTTCAGCGATAAGTGAAAGCAACATATCTGATTCAAGTTGTGATTAGTCATGTGGCTGTGAAACTGTAAATAAGTACCAGATAACTGCTTGTTGAAGACTTCGATGGGAAATTCAATATATTGTTAAAGTTTGAAACCTCTTCGGTGTAAATTTCATCCTAATTCAAAAAAAAAAAAAAAAAACTATGGAAATCATTTACCGCCTTGTTTTTTGAGGTAGATGATTTACTTCTGTGTAGGCATACTAATTATGAAAAAAAGATGACTTTTCGAGAGCTTATTTTTAAACCAATGACTTGTGTGTATATTTATTTAATCGTTCGGTATTTTGTTCGTTTCTGTTAAAGTAGTCGATTTAATTCTGGATCATAGAACGTGACCTTGGCTTCCAAGTAGATGATAGAGCCATGAAGTACGTTTTGGGGTGTAGAAGACATTTTACTTTAATCATACATAACTCGCTTTGTTACCATGTCTTCCACATTCTGTTTCAGCAGTGGATGTTTCATTTCAGCCGACGTCTTCTTTCGTCTTCATATTTTTTCGCATGATCTGAATTCAAGTTCTAGTCTCTCAAACACTTATCCATACTATATTTACCCACTCAGAGTGTGTATGCAAGAGGATGAATTAGTAATCATGTAGCCCACTTCTTCCCATTAAATAGCAGTTCATTATTATTCTTCCAATTGTTTGCATTGTGAGACACACTTTTTATAAACTAAAGTGTTAGATTCTTCCATTAAATTTTTCAATACCTCTTTATTTTTCAACTACTTGTTCGTTTAAGTTTAAATAAGCCTTTCCTTAAGTCTTACTTTCCTACTAGGATTTTTGGACCTCTAAGAGTGTTCTGTTATTCTCTGTCAATCTTCGCAGGAGGGTACAATTTTCCTTTTCATAGAACTTACGTTATTGCATAAGATGATGTAATGGGGTAAATTAGCTCTAGGTAATATAACAAAATAATACAGGAGTTCACGTAGGTAGTACTATTGCATATAGTTCCTTCGCACACTGCTGAATATTTAACTCTAGGTTGTCTGTGTCAGCATATCAAATTTTTCGTCAACTATCATGGTTTATTGTGAATGATGTCTGGAAACAGTTTTGTTGTTTCCTGTTTTGAAATTTTGTTTTTATGTCTCTTTATATATATATTTTGTGTTTGCAGTAGATTTTCTAAGTAATGTTCTTGCGTAAAGTACTTTTTTACAAGCATTTTTTGCATATTCATATGTGTTTAATTTATATATATATCAGCCATACAAGATTTCAGTTGTAAGATCTGATTTTATTCTTTTCGGGTAATCGAATCCTAATTGAAACTGCAAGTTATCACAAAAGTGAATATTTTTTATGTAATATGAGAGTTGTGTGTTTGCTGGAATTTGTTTGTGAAGGATGCTATTTATTTATATTTGCTACTTTTGAGAAGAAAAAAAAAGAGTTTTAAAGTTTGAAGTTCCATTTTAAGTCTGTATAAAAGAGTTTTCATTCATTTCATTTGTAGCCATTTGGAGGTCTTTTTTTGAGATTATATTTATGGGGTTGATGACCTTCAGACTTTGACCCCATTTTGCCAAAAGGTGGACATAGTACCTTCTGGTTCCAAGGTGACGATATATTATAAATTATGAATATATTATTAATAATGTTTTTCCAGTCATCATGTGTAACATTTGGAAGTACAGTATTTGTATAAATTGGAACGTTGCATTGAACTATTTCCACAAGAATTATAAGTATTTTATTTTGTTACAACATACTGATGAGGCTTATGATGAAGCATATTGTCGAGACTCTCAACGGGTAATCTGATACGTATTTACTTCCTTTTTAAAGAACAATACTACCATGTCAGTTACAATATGTACATGAAACGTAGAACTAACCTTAAATATGCGACGAAAATTTCTCGAACGGGAAAAGAAGAAGAAATAGGATATCATGACAAGAACTAGTCTTCCGTATGTACATATCTCGGTACAAACATTTTGAATTAAAGTGTACGTGATGTTTCTTCTGCTGGAAATGGGCAACTGTTAATATTGGTGTGCTAACCCAGTAATGTTAAATATAAGGGTACTTTCGTTATATGGTTTGTAATAATGTACTTGTTGAATTTAAGTGAAGACATAATGGTTCCATGGAAATAATTGTGATTGAAAAGTGCATAAACGTAATGTCCGTTGCTTGATTTCAACTTCCCTCCCTGTAATGACGAAGCCAATCAGGCAGTATACTATATGTATAACCAATATTTTAATATACTAACATGTGGCGCAGTCAGTAGGGTAACTCGTAATGTGATGGCCCTTCACAATACTTCTTCCACCTCCATACGTTGATAATTCACTAGGACAGATGTCAACCTGGACCTCTTTGTTAACCAATATATTTTAGGATTGCATTGCATTTGATTGGTGGCACAAAGTCGCTCGGTGTTAACTTCTAAGTGTTCTGTTCTCATTATTTAAAATCTGACCCTTTTTCTCTAACTAATAGAGTCTCGCTTTCACTCTAAATATCAACACTTCACGTGTTAAAAGTTCAGTTTTTTCTATCTGACATGTCAACTTCGTTATTTCACCCTTCAGGTAATTTCATTCACTATGTCTTCTAAATTTTAATTTGATTTCACTGCCTTTTAGATTCTAACAAGATTACTTTCAGCGTATTCAGTTTAGACTCCCACGGAAATCTTGCAAGTACTCTCTTGATTTAGAGTGTGTTTCAGAAATATACATGTCAGTTCAAGGACAAGTCAAGACTTACAAGCAAGTGGAGATACAGGTACGCAGAAAATTGTACTACCTTGATGCATATTAAGGAAATCAGCGACATTAGCATTAATTAATGGTTTGAGATTGAACACGTGGGTGAAAAGTGCACCATTGTAAATTCAACAAAGTTATTGTTACAAACCAAATAATAAAAAGCAAACTGATATTTAACCTGCTAGTACAAGTACATCAGTATAAACATTTTCCCATTCCCTGCAATATAATTTGATATATTCATAAATACGTTTAAACATTCACATTTCCTTTCTGGATGTATTAATTTAATACGCGGCTGCATAAGTCATTCCATACTCAAAATCGTTAAAAGGGAATTATGATAGGAAAGTCAGTAGATTTAATACGTGTGGTGGTGACTAGTATTCACATCTGCGTATGTCAGTTCTTAATTTTTAGACTGTACCCAATATTGGAACCAAGCGGTCACATATTCTGACTGAGGGTTTTCCTCAGTCGCACAAGGCAAATGTTGTCACAGTACCTATTAACAAGACCCTGGTCGACTACCTTCCAACGTCCTCTATCTCGGCCTGAGCCTGAGATACCTAAAGAAATTTTAAAAATCTCAATATTGGAACACACTCATTTATGGTTCAACCTAATTGGGACTAGGGGCTTATGCTCATAGCAACCTATGTGAATAGCAAAAATATTGATGTTGAAGTCATGGCATAATTATCGACATTGGTGTTTGTAACAAGTTTCTTGAGTAAACCATGTCAATTTCTCATATTTATTGTGATATTACGATAGGTTTAAGTAATATATTGCATATATCTTTCCGTTCTTTGGTTTGTGTGTAACAATGTGTATTACATAAACTGGCATGTCTGAGAAGATGACAGTTCATCCAACTCTCGTTTTGATATATATTTTTTTTTAGTATTATTGAAAGAGAATGCAGTATTATAATTACCTTTGCACAAAAAAAAAAAATGTATTAATAAAATGCATTTTGTTAAAATTGTCTTCTATAATTTTGAGTGTAAATTTCAAGTTCTTATGCATAAGACTTCAAGTAGAAGGAAAACAAAGTGGAAATGTCTGTTATCCAAAATGGCATCATTGCGGAATTATTATTTTACCGAATAATGATTTGCATAGTGGAAGTTGCGCAAGGTGGCATTATTCACCAGGTGATAAGGATTGAAGACAATAATTCCTGAAGCCATGATGGAAGCTAGTATGACATGCGTGGTTTGAAAGCATTTCTACAAGCACCGAAATCTTGTGATTGAGGACATGAATGTCACAATCAGTTATTTAGGGAAACATTATTGTAGTCATATATGCAGATAACGACAGCAAATATAACACAGTATGGCCGGAAATTAAGTATACCGAAAGTTGGCAACACTCTTCGTGGGCGTGGTAGAGCACACCTCTGGTGCGTGGGGTCGTCGGTTCGATCCCTGTCAGTGCCATGTGCGCTTTGTGGTGGACTAACACGATGCGCGTAGGTTTTCTTGGGATTCTCCCACTTTCTTCCATTATTATTATCAATTCGCCCTAAGCCAAAGTTGCCTAAAGGCCTTGAACAGAATTTAAAAAAGTGCTCACGGGTGATATTGTGCAAACGGGGACGTGCTGATTCAGTGTGGACTTGCTTCCAGTCCTCGTATGGAAGGCAGTCCGTAATTGAGACTATCCGTAGCTTGCCAACTCACCAAATCTCATCCCTTACCAATCCAAATTTGTATGGACTACTCAAGAAAAGTGTTACTGTGATCAAATGCCGCATGATATTGATAAACGGAAATTATTCCAAACGATACAATTACAGCCATATTTACCAATCTGCAGTGTCGGTTTAAAAAGTGTAGATGAGACTGGGGCTAGTTGTTACAATTTTTTTATTTTAATTTCTAGCGAGGTACATACTGTACATAGAGATAAAAAGAAACACATTTTCTACATCGGTCCTTTGTCAACATTTGAATATGAGTTTTATTTTGCTATGCATTGTTTGAAACCCTTTGTTACTTTATGCATGTAAAGGAAACGTAACCATTTACCCCGAAGTCGGGTAAGTTGTTACACACGCTGGGGCAAGATGTTACAAAATACATGGTACACTAGAATATTTCTGTGCGATACATAAATTATTGAAACTGGAACAAAAATTAAATAAACACAAAAAATAAAGCAAAAAAGTATTAAAATATTAATTTAAAGAAACGTTTATTAAGATAAAAATGAATTTTTGTTGTAGGTATCAATAATTGTGACAATAATGTTATTATTTAGACTATAGTAGGCATACAATGTAGCGATGACATGCGATTAACATGCGTATCAAAATATCAGAATCAGTTTAGTTTCCTTTATAAAAACATTCTCTCTTGATTTTCATAATCTGTAGACATTATCAAATAAAGAATAATTGTTAATGTGAAACGGTAGGTTAATCATCTTTGTATCACTCAGAGTTTAAAGAACCACAGTAAGGAGCCGTTAATTTTCATCATCTGTTGTAATATCAGAGGAACAGTGAATACAAATGTAAAATTGATCATTACCTGCACTGCACATCTCTCATGTGCCCATCTTTTACATTCGAGACACCATCCAGGTTTCTCAAGATTTGCTCTTTGAGTATGGACCGAAACAAATTAGACGAAGGCAGTCTTCATCGTCGCCTTCCTCGCTGGAAGATAGTGTAATTCTTTTTGGCCTAGGCCTATTTGATTTCTTCTTTCGCTGTTCTTTGAATCATAGTATTAATTTCTTTCTGGCACATGCTTCTTTCCGTGATTTTCTGTCTGCCCTCCCTTGCTGCGCTTTACGTAACATTTCCTTAACCGGTCTATCCGTGAGGACTGCATACTTCCTTTTCTTTCTTTTTTGTCCTACATTCTTCCGAGGGAGAACCTTTGGAAAAGGGCGAACTGCTTCTGGAGTAGTAACGGTAGTCCTCTAATTTCACCTTGAGAGTCTACGGCGGAACATTGTCCACTTGCTGAAGGCAGGTCATTTGAATGGTTAGCAACGTTACACGTTTACGATTTGTTGATTACTCGGCTCGACAGAAGAAGATCTGTCAGTAACATTAGCACTCAAAAAATCAGGCTCTGTGTATACATTTCGATTGAAAGGCCATATACCAGATTTCTTAAAACCTGCCTCAATATTCTTCGGAGTCAGAGAACAAGAAAGAACTTCCTTTGCAATGCTTGGAACGTCGTAGATTGATATGGGTGTTCCAGGATGCGAATTCATCCAATCAGAACAAGCGGTATAATATTTCTTAAAGGGCCATAAACACTTAATTAAGGCTGAAGGCGAAAGTATGGGTCGGAAACGATAGAAGTAGAATGCCGTTCTCTTTACAGAAATCCAGTACTGACAGGGACAGATGTGAAATATTTTTGTCCAAGTTTACTAGAATGGGATATTCGGGAGAAGATGGTCTGTGAAAATATCGCATGAAGTCCAGAAAATTTGGACCCGTTATCCATCCACTAGGATGAGCAGCGCCTACATAACCACCTGGTCTCGAACGAGTGAAGTGCGGCTTGAAGTGCACGCGGGTAAAAACGAACATTGGGGGCACGAAATTTCCTATCGCATTCACTGCAAGAACCATAGTAACAACTGTTCCTTTCTCCCAATCTGTTTCTTCCTCTTCTCTACAATAACTTTTAATGGTCTTTGGACGGTTGATGCTCCCGTTTCGTCTATATTCCATAGTTTGTGTCTTTTGAAAAGAGTATCCAAATTCTCATAAAATATATCCACATTGTGTGCGTTGAAACTTGTAGCTCTAGCAAGGCTCGTTGCCTCCGGTGTACGTAAGGAGAGTATTAGATGCCTCTTCATAAAGCCTGACAGCCAGTCTTCAGTAGCTGTTTGCATGGTGTCCCAGTTCTTTGGATAATCCAGCTTGCATGCAGTTGCGTATTCATAAGCTAAGCGTCTTGTTTCCGTTAATGTCAGACAATGATAAATACGGCTACAATGAACACGGTATTCTTCCATTTTTCTTGGTGGATATACGAAAACACTTGTCTGTGCTTCTTTATAACCAACAAACTGGGTTTTTCCATTTGATGTTCGCTCATATTCCTGCTTTCTCTTCATGTATTTATGCAGTGTCATAAAATTAATGTGGTGATGATCTGCAGTTTTCCTGAGCGATTTACCCTCTTCAACCCCCCTTGCTGCTGTCATATATATTTCTTCCTTTGTTTTCCTCTTGTAAGTTCGTACCATGCTGTTGAAGAAAATGAATGTAGGCTACTTTAGAATATATATATATATATTTCGAATATTTATTTTATACGGAGCACATTGTTACAGCAAGCTTATAGTTAAAGAACGTTAAAGTAAAATTGATATATGACATACAACTTACCTCCCGTTTTCTTTGTAGATATGCACGATGAAACGAAACTCGAAAAAATTACTTTCCACCAAAACAAACACAAAGTTCGCTATAACACACTTCACTGAACAACCTCAACAGCCGAAGTAACTGTGCTTCCTCTTCCTCGATCGCGTCACGTGTTACAGTGGCTGAATGCCTCGTGCGCATTGCCACTACGACGAAAAACAAAGTTTTGCATCATCTCTGCTGTAACAACTAGCCCCCGTCTCTCCGACTGTGTTAAACGAACATCACTTGGAGCATGTCCGTGTATGTAACTCTATACTGACTATTCTGCCGTCTTATTTTCACTGTGAGATTGAATAAATGCATAATCTCATTCTTTTGTATGCTTTATTTCCGACCATATGTTTCTTTTGCTATTGTTCCTAAATCATTAATTGTGGTTTTCTAAAACCTTCATTTTCTGACGTAAGTCGTTGTTCAAAAGTAGATAGTCCTAAGTATTTAGCGAAATGAACTCACAAAATAAGTACACGTATAGTACGATATAATTACGAAAATGCACTGACAGTGAGTGTAACTATAAATATAATTTAGAAATGAGAATTAACCATCAGCTTTAATGCGAACTAGCAGTTAAAAAACACAAACAACTAAATCCTTTTCAGTTTTATATTTTAGATACTTTAAGAGATGAAGTAAGATGAAGGTGATAACATTTATGAATCAACGTATCTACAGACGGAGCCTTCTTTCCCCTGGTGATAGCAATTTAAAATGTTCGTGTGAACTATCTGTCTAGAAAAATTAAATCTTTTTCAAAGTTCTTTAAACATTGACAACAATAAAACGTTACTGTAGACATGTTTATTGTTTTTACAAACCTTGTAGAAAGTTTTTTCTCCGACGTCTCGAATATCTAACGCTCCATGTTCTTAAAGAACACCGAGAGTTAAAGGTTCGGAACCTAGGAGAGAAAACTTACTACATGACTTGTAAACCCATAAAAATGTCTACAGTAAATCTTTTACAGTTTCATATTACTATTACTGTAAAACGTTTCACACTTTAAAAGATGAACTACTTCAGATTTCAAATCAATGTATCTACAGACGTAGTCTTCGTTCCACTAAGGACATCAATTTAAAATCTCTTCACTTAATCTGTGCGCGAGTTCTTGCTCCACGACAATGAACAAAAGTTTTTGAAGTTATCTTGTGTCATTGTTGTTTTCAATTTGGTTTTCCCAATACTTAATTTTGAAAATATGCTTTTAGAAGAACAGCTTGTTACAGTAATTTTATCGTATCTTCAAATTTTTAAGGTACTTCAATCCTTGAACCCCCTGAGATTTTTCAGCTGAGATTCATAGGCTTCATTCATTCATTCTAGCCAGGCTTCACTCTGCTTCTAGTTTTGGAAGATTATTTTGTTCAAAAAGGGGGGGGGGGGAAATACATTTCTACTCTATCTGCTGATAGTGCAACTAACTTTCCTACTGACTTGATCATATCTGTAGCTTCTTGCGAAAATCTTTCACCGAGTCCGCATGGCAAACAGTCAATTTAGGGATAGAAAAGATTAACACGCATTTCTTCTTTTTGGAAGAAATATTATGCGCATATTTCAAGTTGTCATCTAGTAACCTATCGACTCTTTTTCTTATCCACTCGTGGTATCTTATCTTTGTTTTCACACAACTCTTCCACTTCTGAGTACAAATCACGAAAGTACTCCTCATTCCTCGTTTCTTCTAACGCCGACTTCAACGTGAAAACAGATGAGACTGCTTTCATCAAATCCTGGTCTTCAGCTTGCAATAATTTGCTTGCTTTTAAGATAATTTGTAAAGAAGATATGAAATTATATAGAAGCTGCAGAAAAACACAAACACATAAAAAGACTCAAAATATTATGTTATTCTGAATATGACAAGTGTGTGTATATGTCTTAAGTTGAGACACTGAGCATAACAATGAACATACACAATCTTCGAGTTCATTGCTTTGCACTTCGCTTGTACACAGTTTCATTGCTCCTACATCGTTGATGCACCATCAAAATAGGGCCATTAACATAGCTCCTGAATTAGTTTGCCCAAATGTTAGATGGAAGGGTAGGAGTCCTTACCGCTACAATTGTCCCTGCGCGCATATTTAAAATACACTTATAATTTTTCAGTCATTTCTACCACACTATATTCAGGCCCATACGCAAAAAAACATTCGGGAGGGACAAACCAAAGTTTCAGAAGGAAGCAATAAAATATCGGGTTCCGAATATTGGTGAAAATTGAAAACCAGTTTTTGTGGGAAGAGAAAAGTCAAAAAACAAACTTAAAACTTACAATCCAATTCATACAAATAAAAACTAATGTGGAAACAAAGTTACGTGATTAACGAAAATAACACACTTTACGGAGATTAGTGACAAATGTGTCACTGTCGATTCTCTTCCACGTATTTATATGCAAATTTTACAACATAAGTTCTGTTTCTTTTAGCACAGACATTTTATGTAGGCTAACTAGGATGGTTGGAAAGTCCAGATAGAACAAGATGACTAACCAAGAACATGCTCACGTGGTTTTTAATGAAATTGTAGGGCAATTGCAGTGCAGCGGTTTGACCAGTGCCTTTTAACACCCAGTCTCTTATCTCGGGGAAAAGGGAGAGCTCAAAGAAAATACTTCAGATTTGGGGTCTGCATCCTTGACTTAAGAGGCTGTTCTTGTTCCCAACCTTACTTTGAGGGTTTATTTATTTTTATTATTATATGAACTCTGGTTCAAAGTTTCTGGTGAAAAGAAAATCTGACCTAAGGTTTCCATGAAGTGTGTAAAACATGTATAACGAAAAAGATATATAATAATCCTGACTTTACCACCTGTTTCTGTGAATTTGTGTAAAATGTTCAAACGCGAAAGGAAGCAAATGGGATACATTATTTGCACATAGGAACACGGAAATATAAAGTTCTTTATACAATGGGAACCAAGAAAGTTTTGTCGCTTTTTGTGGAGGTCTGTGTTGGTCCTCACACCGTGAGTTGAATGCGAATGAAGATTAGTCGAAGGTCAGTTGTTGGTGTGGGTATAGCCAATATACTACCTGGTTGTGGCAGTTCAGTTACACCGTGAACGTGCGGAAGGACAGAGTGAACACGGGACCTCCACAGAGCGTCATAAGGGCGTGTATGCTGTTCGAGTTCAAACTGGGGTCAAACGCAGCTGCAGCGGGGCGGAAGATATGCCAGGCCTTTGGTGAGGGTGTCGTGACTACGCGGACAGTCCAGCGATGGTTTACCAAGTTTAAGGACGGTGACGAAACAATCGAAGACGCACCACGTGCAGGAAGACCAACACAGGTACCAAATGAAGATCTTCAGGCAGCAATTGAGGCGAACAGTGGCCAGACATGTGAGAAGCTGGGATTACAATTCAGTGTGAGTGGAGAAACCATTCGGCAGCACCTCCATCAACTTGGGAAGCACTACAAGTTGGGTCGATGGGTCCCACATGATTTGACTCCGGGCCAGAAGGCAACCAACGCGAGCAGACACCTGTGTTTCTTTGCTGTCTCGTCTGAGGAAGGAGCCATTTCTGGACAGGGTGTTGACGTGATGAGAAGTGGGTTCTGTACGAAGCTCCACGGCGCCGTCATCATTGGTTAGCATTCCATGAACCGGTTCGAAACCAGCACTGCACTAGAAGAAGGTCCTCCTGTGTGTTTGGTGGACTGCTCGCGGCATCGTGCATCGGGAACTGCTACCAGCTGGTCAGAGCACCAATGCAACTATGTACTGTCAGCAGTTCAGCCGTGTTCAAGAAAAACTAAAAACTTTGGAGCCAGCCAGCACTTCTGAATCGCAAAGGGGTCCTCCTGTTGCAGGACAACGCTAAGCCCCACGTGCCTAGGATGACCCAGGACACCATTCTACGCCTTGGATGGGAAACTATTGCATCAACCATACTCCCCGGACATTGCACCGTCCGATTTTCACCTGTTCCATTCCTTGGACAATCACCTTAGAGGACGCCAGTTCAAATCCCTAGTAGGGGTGCAAAATGCACTTGATACCTTCTTCGCTTCACGGCCCACCAAGTTCTACCGCGATGGAATGCATGGCCTTCCAGAACGTTTGCAGAAGGTCGTCGATGCTGATGGGGAATATTTTTTTTTTCCAGGTACGTCTTAGGTGACATATCGATGTTCGAAGGTGGTGGGTGAAAAAGCGACAGAACTTTCTTTGCTTACCTTATAAAAAGAAGATAGAAAATGTTAGGGTTTGGCAGGAATTGATTTGACGATTCCAGCGATTTGACGTTCTACCGACTACGCTAAGCGGACGAACTTCCAACAAGCCTTTATGGTTAATGTAAAGCAACCATCTCCAACAAAAGATGGCAGCACTACCTCCGTATATGTCTAATGTATTTTTATCGTTACATGATATTTCAATGCTGCTCCTACAAATTCAAGACTAGAGAGTTCTCATTTTCAGGGAAGGAAGTTCATAACAAATTCAAGAGTTCGATCGATGCCGATTTTTAATTTTCTTTTTTGTGCATTGTTGGAAGTTATAGGTTTTGATATTCACAACAATGAACAAAAACGAAAATAAAAAATCCGCATTGATCGAACTTCTAAATTGGTCATGAACTTTCTTCCCTGAAAGTTAGCACTCTCTAGTCTTGAATTTGTAGCAGCAGCATTGAAATTTCGTGCAACGATAAAAAAACATTAGACATACACGGATGTAGTGCTACCTTCTTTTGCCGGAGATCGTTGCTTTACATTAAGGATAATCTAAAGCAACGATCTCCAACAAGAGATGGCAGCACTATTTCCGTTTGAATTTATTTTTAAGGCCTTTAGGCAACTATGGCTCAGACAGTATGGATGATGATGGGATGAATTGGTGGAATTAAGGAAGTGGGAGGAAACGAGAGTACCCCGAGAAAACCTACGCACACGGTGTTTGTCCACCACAAAGCCCACATGGCATGAACAGGGATCGATCCGACGACCCCGAACACCAGAGGTGAGCGCTTTACCAACTGAGCCACCGTGGCCACGCACTATTTCCGTATATGTCTAATGTGTTCTTATCGTTGCCCGAAATTTCCTTACTTCTATAAATTCAAGCCTACGGAGTTCAAACTTTGAGGGAATAAAGGTCATAACCAATTCAAGAGCATGATCGATGTCGATTTTTTTTTTTTTTTTTTTCCTTCATTCTTGAAATCGCTTCATTGTTATTGTAAATATAAAAACCTATAACAATGAACAAAAAAGAAAATTAAAAATCGACATCGATCATGCTCTTGAATTGGTTATGAACTTTCTTCCCTGAAAGTGTGAAATCTCTAGGCCTGAATTTGTAGGACCAGCAATGAAATTTCGTGTAACTGAAAATACATTAGACATATACGGAGGTAGTGCTGCCATCTTTTGTTGGAGATCGTTGTTTAGATTATCGTTAACCTTATTATTAGACTAGACCGAATTTCGAAAAACTACCTGAATGTGTAGAAATACAAAGATTTTATCCCTGGTTAGGAGGATATTCGGAATCAAGAACCGGTGATAAAATACTCACGCACCAGAAAAGATTCCCAAGCAAGTCGAACACTGCCTTGTGTTATGAATGAACGCCCACAAGAAAGCACGGACACTATGTCGAGAGAGCGAAGGCGGATTGGTTAAAGTCATTAGATATTTTTAGTAGACTCGATGTACATGGTGTTTAAAAGACACTGCATGTGCTTGCCTCCAATGCGCAAGATGATAAATAGTCTCTGGTTTCTCTCCTTTTCAGTTTTGGTTCACCCTACCATGACTCGAAACATTGTTACATTTTTCAATTTCTATTTTTTTAAATTAAAATAGAGAAGCTCACAAAACACTTGATAATATTCATATTCTATTAAAATTAAATATGACTTTCAAAAAAGTAATATTTTAAAAGTATAATTAATAAAGAAAACTCACTTTATAATATTCGTATTCTATTATATACAAATTTCACTTTAAAAATATTTTAAATGAAGTAGAGAAACTTATGGTGTCGTATTCATATTAATATTTAATTTTAATATCATATGAATGTTCACCTATCTGGCAGGGTGGATATTGTAGGTGAACATTCATATGAAATATTAATATAAAATTAAATATTAAGATATTTTTAAGTTTGTGATTTCGGATGTTTTCAAAAACTATATTCTCATAGATTTGAGCGAAAAACCCACCCTTAACGAGAGGGAAACCTCCTAATCCCATATCTGGGAACCGCGGCGCCGCTGTCACGACATGTTCTCTCTTCACTAGGAAGTGAGTGACTGAGTTCCCAGATATGGGATTACAAATTTTACAGGAACGAACTTTCTGAGGCTCATACCTGTGGTTTAATCTATCCCATTCACGAGTTGTCAAGACTGATGATGAGATTGAACCTTCAGTAGGTTGAACGAGGTCTAAACCCGTTTGTCAGCTGAAAGATTATCACTTTCAGCACCATTTAAATCGTTAAACCCTCTTTCCAATAAGAATTGAGATGGCTCGATAGGCAACTGAATAACTCATATGTGGGGGTTTGAAGAGGTTCTGAGTTCAATTCCGTAGCTAAAATTGTTGACATTTTAAATAAAAGATGGCGCTGGGGAGGAAAAGTTATAACAGTCAATTATCATTAGATTTCCGAGAAATTTAATATGTAGGGATTTTAAACCGCACTGAGTTTATTTCCGAAGCTAAAATTGTTGACCTTTTAAATCCAAAATAGTAGCAGCGCGAAATGTCAATTTAAAAAAAAATAATCACAGGTTCATGAAATTTCATATGTGGGGTTTTGAAGGGGTGCTGAGTTGAAATCCGAAGCAAAAGTTTAATTTTGAAATGCAAGATGGTGACAGTGTGAAATGTCATAGTTGTTAAAATCATCAGATTTTCGTGAAAATTCATATTTCGGGTTTCGAAGCGGCCTGAACTCATTTCCGAGACCAGAAATATACAATTTTGAAATCCAAGATGGCGCCAGCGCGAAATGTCATAATTGTTAAATACCTTAAGATTTTCGTGAAATTTTATATGTGCGTGTTTCAAGGGGCCCGAAGTTCACTTTCAAGGCCAAAAATGTACACTTTTGAAATGCAAGATGGTGGCAGCGCGAAGTGTCGTAAGTTTTAAAAATAATCAGACGTTCGTGAAATATATATAGGGTTTTGAAGGAGTGCTGACTTCAATTCCGAGGCGTAAAATTTTTAATTTCGAAATGCAAGATGCCTGCATCGTAAAATGTCACCAAAATTGTTAACAATGATCATATTTCGTTTGAAAAGGGGTATTGAGTTCAATTCAGTAGGTAAAATTGTTCAACTTTAAATTGCAAGATGGCGGCAGCACGAAATGTCATAACTGTTAAATGGAATTTATTCTTATTTTAAGGCCTTTAGGCAACAATGGCTCAGGCCGTATGGATGATGATGGGATGAATTGGAAGTAAGTGGGAGGAAACGGGAGCACCCTGAGAAAACCCACGCACACGGTGTTTGTCTACCACAAAGCCCACAGGCATGAGCAGGGATCGATCCGACGACCCCTAGCACCAGAGGTGAGCGCTGTACAAACAGTCACCTTGGCCCCAACTGTTAAATATCAGATTTTCGTGAGATTTAATATGTGGGAGGTTGAAGCGGCGCTGAGTTCACTTCCGAAGCAAAAATGGTTGAACTTTCAAATCCAAGATGGCGGCGGCGTGAAATGTCAATTTTTAAAAAATCAGAAGTTTGTGAAATTTCATATTTGTGGTTTTAGAAGTACTCTTATGTTTTAGTTTTGTTGAGATATGTTGAAAATTGTGGATTTGTGATATTTTTACCAACCCTAGTTTATATGGTTCAAATTTTAATTTCGGACGTACTCTATGTTCTTCTTCTTGGCAAATTAGGAAGTTATTCAAAGTTTTGTTTATTCATATAAAAGTTGTGGATTTGCGATATTTTGACCAAATCTCGTATATATGGGTCAACATTTTTGTTTCGGACGTACTTTATATTCTTCGTCTTGTCAAATTAGGAAGTTGGGCAAAGTTTTGTTTAGATATGTTGAAAATTGTGGATTTGCGATATTTTGACAAAGCCTCGTACATATGTGTCATAATTTTGGGAACGGACGTACTCTATGTTCTTTGTGTAGTTAAATCAGGAAGTTGTGCTAAATTTTGTTTAGATATGTTGAAATTTGAAAATTGAGGATTTGCGATATTTTGACCAACCCTCATATATATGGGTCAATTTTTTGTTTTGGACGTACTCTACGTTCTTCGTCTTGTCAAATTAGGAAGTCGTGCAAAGTTTTGTTGAGATATTAAAATTAAATATAACTTCTAAAAAAAAATGGGTCTTGATTTATATTTTCTAATTAATACAGAAAATTCACTTTATAATGTTCTTATGCTACAGTATTAAAACCAAATCTCTTAATATACTATATTATAAAACCAATAATATATAATCTCTTATAAAACCTATCATTTTCACTTTAAAAATTATTTTAAGTGAAATAAAAAAAAAACTTACTATGAAATAGAGAAGTAGTCTTTATGG
>JAGDQP010008028.1:31963-64708 GCA_022664845.1 Lepisma saccharinum | reverse complement strand
GAGCAATGGAGAGGTGCATGCTAGGAATAACCAGGAGGGACAGGAAGAGAAATGAATGGATTCGCGCACAAACAAAGGTAGAGGATGTAATTAAGACTGCGAAGAAGATGAAGTGGATATGGGCCGGTCACATAGCTAGACGAACAGATGGAAGGTGGACGACAAATGTACTACAGTGGATTCCTAGAGAAAAGAAACGACCGAGACGACGTCCAAATGTAAGATGGGTAGATAAAATCAATCGTTTTTCAGGAGCTACATGGATGAGGATATCAGCAGACCGAGATATGTGGAAAGAAAAGGGGGAGGCCTTTATCCAGCAGTGTATAGAAAACGGCTGAATATGATGATGATACACTAATAATGAAGATTCGCCGTCTTCTTCCTAATCTACCATTAATTTTTGGATGTATTAACCCTGAATGTCTAGATACCAAATTTTAGTTAATTTCTTAGTGCTAACTGAATCGCTAATCACATGCTCACTAACAAATAGGTTGACGAATTAGAATTTTTCTTTCAATTTGTATTTCTAGGCTGAATGCCCTTGTAAGCCGGGAAATTTCTTGGCGAAAAGGAAACTAATGAAAGGAATCAACCCGGGTGTAATTACACGTAAAAAAATACCATACCAGCATGTGCCTGGTGGTACGGAGGGAAATCCACAGATAACCTCAATCAAGATGTCACGGGCCTAAGAGAGTTTGAGTTAACGAATTGGCGAAGAAAGGACACTACGTCTGTTCTTGGACGAATCATGAGTAGATTAAATTAGGAATTGACGAATTTAGTTGCAGACTCTACTCAATCGAGATTTACACCACGTAGGGTAAGGAATGGCCAAAAAGGCGCATCTGACAAGCTGGTAACTTCTATCTCTGGTTCTCCATTTACGGTCAAAATGTACAGCTCCTTGTAACTACCACAGTCTCCGACGCCGAGTATCTCTTTCCCTTCGCTTTGCTACGGTTCTTGCGGATCGATTGTTTGTTGTCTAACACATCTTACAAGTTAGACGCAACTTCCTTTCTTATATCTCTCCCTCTCTTTCTGTCTTCCATACTGACTTCACCATACACAACACCATCGCTGATTTGTTGCTAATCCTTAATCAGCAGTATTATAAACTTTTTGTAATGGTTTTTCGAAATGATGAGACATAGCTAATACATATAATAGATTAGATTAAACTGACTTTTGTGATTTACGTCCTAATCGAACAAGTATCTTATACCTTCGACATGCTTCACTTTTATCTTCTCTTCAGTGAAAGTGAGGAAAACATGTGATATTAATTTATTGTACAATGAAGTTTAAAACAATGATTATCTAATATATTATGTAATTATGTAAAATTACAGTTCTGTTTATCGGCTAATTTTAACCCTAAGACCTTTTTAAACCCTAAGCCTACCTGAATGGTTAGAATTAGTCATTAGAAACAAGGCAATCAGTTTTTTTAAAAATTACAAATTAATTTCATTTAAGATAATTATGCAACTTTGCTCAGGCCGAATGGATGATGATGGGAGAATTGGTGGAATGAAGAAAGTAGAAGGAACGAGAGAACTCTGAGAAAACGCACTAGGAGTTTGTCCACCACAAAACTTGTATCACACAGCCGGGTTCGAACTGAGGACCCCACTCACCAGAGCTAAGCGCTCTACCACTGAGCCACAAACAAACATTTTACGATTAACACAGGAACCTTCGGCCCACCCTCGGAATATTCTAATCCAATCCAACAGTCCTCCGTGTTCGATTAGATCGGAATGATAACGTAAATGCCCAACCAAACCCTGCCCTGCCAGACAGTAAAAGGGTCTGAATCAGCTCGGACCGCAATTACAAGTTCCTGGCCTGGCTGAGCCCGATCCGATCTGCTTCAAACGGGTTGTCCAGGACTTTGTTTCACACTAATATATAGTGGTCATTTGATTCATTTCTCGCGTTAAACGATAAAACGAAAATATTTTAAAACTTAGCAATACTAATTTTCTTCGTCGTTTTTAGTGTTCACAGAAAGAAACTGACTTAATGATGAAATGACCTTCAAAATGCGAAATTTTTCGTATATTACGATAAGAAACCAAATTTGCAATCCTGCTCTTTTGTTATAAAAATATGAATTCTGGGACATGAGTATCGATTTCAATTTTACTCATCGCTGAAAGAGATCAGAGTGTAACGGCCTGTGAGGGTTACGCCCAAAAGTATATGTCTGTCGGTAAAAGAGACCTGAGTGTTACGCCCGTATATTTACGTTTTTATTAGTAATTTATTTGTGTAAAACCCGTATGATTGTATCCCATTCAAGTGAAACACGGAGAATGACGAAATGAGAACTCGGGAGGGATGGTATTTTATGTTTCATCCAAGTCCTAACTCCGGCTTGTCAATTTAAAGTTGCCTGTTCTTTCGTCGTCTGCTATTGTATTTTGTTTTGAGTGAAAGTGGTACATTATACTGCGGATAGAGATTTCTATTGTTTATATTGTTGCTTAACAAAAATACGAAATATTCTGCTCGCAAGCAACGCTCTGTCTCAAACCAAAATCATATACGCTGGCGTCATTTACCTTGGCAAATCACAACGACAAATTTTGGTGACATGTACTTTGTTTAAAATAGATCCCCTAGAATGTATGAAATTTTATGTCTATGTAAGTGCCCATTACAGCGGCAGGAGCACCAAAATCCGGAGAAAAGAATTTTTCTCACAAGAATTTCTTTTGGGGGGAATTTTTCCTGCTTCTGTTCGAGCAATCCCGAATTGCCCCATATCATACTCTAGTATGTATATAACAAATAAGACGAGTATCATTCACTATCTCACTAGAATTAAAACAGCGTTACTAACGCAAGCAAAAGAATATACGACATGGCGCATCCATATTTTTGCCCCACTTCACTCTATATTAAAAATTCTTTGGAAATATCTGTAGGAACTTTGCCGAAACTGTATCAGTGTATCGGCGTAGGATACAGGTACTTATTAAACAAATCGTGTCACTGAAGTCCTTCCCGTTCTAACGCAGATTCCCCCTTTTCCCAAAAATCTTTTCAAACCATGTAGAGTTCTGGAGCTGCAGTGACTCAATGGTAGAGCGCTCACCTTTGGTGCTTTGAGTCTTCGGTTCGAATCCTATTCGTGCCATGTGGGCTTTGGATTTCACGGGGTTCTCCCGTTTTCTCCCACTTTGTGCATTCCACCAATTCTCTCATCATCATCCATCCGGCCTGACCCAAAATTTCCTAAAGCCCTTAAAAATTGAATTCAAAATTCAAGTGGAGTTTCCCCTTATTCTTTGATATGTATTAAGTTAGCTCCACAATATATACTCCTCTTTAGTCCTTGGTCCTTGCCAAAAACTGAGACTTTGGTTATTACTCCTTGTAAATTACTCCTTGCTGATGTAGTCATTCAAAGTAAACCGTACGCAAGGTTAAAAAATTGAGTATATAATATGCACTGGTGAGTAATTTACCTTGCACGATACATTTACACCAAGGAAATGTAATCACAACAAGATAAATATTTGGGTAACTATGAATTTTCATACATATTCTATTGCTTAAGCAAGATTGGATGTTTCATGTACCAGGTACGTAAATATGAAACCGGAATTTATGTACAGAAAAGACACAGTGATTGGATGACAATGCTAAGAACTATTTTATTCGAAGTATTGGCCATCGCTAGCGATACATTTCTGCCATCGTTCCGGCAAGGTGTGGATGCCAGATAAAAAAAAACTGTGCATCTTGTGCTACAAACCAGTCATCAAGCCATTTTCGTACATTTTCGTAAGATGTAAAGCGCTGGTCAGCAAGTGCGTGTCCCATGGCTGCAAATAAGTGAAAATCGGAAGGCGCAAAGTCTGGTGAGTAAGCCGTATACGGATGGATATCTCAGCCGAACGTCGCAATCGTTTATTGACCGTTTTTGCTGTGTGGGAGGGTGCATTATCGCGAAGCACAATCACTTTATGTTGTCTTTGGTCATATTCTGGTCGTTTTTCACGCAAAGCTTGATGCAAATTGATCATTTGTTGTCGGTAACGTTGGGTATTAACGGTTTTGCCAGGTTTCAGCAGTTCATAATAGATTACTCCCTTCTGATCCCACCAAACACAAAGCATTGTCTTCTATCCATAGCGATTTGCTCTTGTAGTCGATGTCGTCGGTTCTCCTGGAGTTACCCATGATCATTTACGCTTAGAATTCTCGAAATAGATCCACGTTTCGTCACCAGTCACAATTCGGTGGAGAAATGATTTCCTTTGGTACCTGGCGAGCAGGATTTCGCAAGTGGTTTTTCGGTTTTCCTGCTGTCGTTCAGTCAATGCATGTGGAATCTACTTTCCCACCTTCTGAACCTTGCCCATGGCTTTTAAACGTATGGAAACTGCTTCTCGTGTCACATTTAATTGATCCGCGAGCTGTTGTTGCGTTTGAGCGTCATCCTCATCCAACAAATCTTGCAATTCGCTGTCTGCAAACTTTTTCGGTGGTCTTCCACGTTCTTCGTTTCTCACGTCAAAATCTCCACTTTTAAATTTTGTAAACCACGCATAGCACTGTGACTTACCAAGAGCATGATCACCATAAGCTTCGACAAACATGCGATGCGATTCTGCATCAGTTTTCTTCAAATGGTAACAAAAAATCAACGCTGTCCGCACATCGTAGTTTGTAGGTACAAATTGCGCCATGTTCAACGCTATTAAACACTACACTATGACATGAAACTTGTCTGGTTGTGAGTTGCAAATCGTTATCAGCAGTCAAAACATGCAAGTGGCACCAAAGACGCAGTCTTACGGTAACCACAGTGACAGCTAACGCCGTCTATGCACAAATTCCGGTTTCATATTTACACACCTGGTAAGCTTAGTTTAAAACGCACTGGGACAATCTATACTATCACTATGATAGGATTTCTGAATAACTGAAATGTTGCTCAGCAATTGAACTGAACAATACCTGAGTTTATGTTCTTTAGGTATGTTTGACTCAGGCCATGTTATCGGCGAGAAATGCTCATAAATGTTAGAGACGATTTTATTATATAGAGATACAGTCAATAAGTCCCAAGGGAATATACTGTATGTGAGTGCCATATACCTACTATTGATAGAACAGCCTGAGAGCGGGCAGCGTATGTTTGGTGGAACAGCGTGCAGGTAGCCCCGCGCATGCGTCGTTATCGCGAGGAACGAGGCGGTACGAAAGAGTAGACCGGTAACGGCACATGTCCAGCTGGTGACCGACTATATGTCACAACATAATGTCTTGCCATAACCGTTATATTCTCCCAATTTTGTCACCAGGCGATTCTTATCTTTTCACACGCTTGAAGAATCTGCTGAAGAGCCCGAGATTTTCGAATGCAGAAGAGTTTCAGGCTATTACGACAGCAGCGCTTCAGCAGGACACCAAAAACGTTCACGAGGAGTGCTTCCAATATTGGCAGAAGTATGTAACATCAGAAAGGGGTACTTATAAGGTGGTGTGTAGAGGAACCTCCAGTGACTTGTTTGTCTGAATTACAAGAAATAAACCCCAATTTCTTTCAAAAGTGATTAGTACAGACACTTTCAGGTTAAAACCGTTCCATTGTTTAGTCCCAGGAGAATATACTGAAGGTGTGCATTGTAAAGAAAAAAAATGAATGGTTGAAGCTACAAGTTGCGCGTTGGTGTGGGTATCGGAAATAAACTTGACAAAAATGGATTACACTACGTCAAATTTCATGGAAGTGCATACAATACAAAAGTATTGTGAGTAGAGGTTGAAGAGTTACCAGATAGAAAACGGTTGATAAATAAAGATCACCTAAGTTAAACTTATAGTCAGTTTAGCCTATCTGTTTTCTTTGAGACGCTAACATGCATACGCAGTATAGACGAACGAGCGGCCATACGCACAAGACAAAAGGAAAAAGGTCCAAAAGAATATAAAGAGTCACGTGATCTTGGTATTAGTTTTAGTAATTTCTGTAGAAATATTGAGTAAGATAAAACTCTTGAGAAATCGAACTACTACTTTCTAAAGGTAGTAAAATCTATTTTACTGCTTCCAAGTCATAGCGATAAAACCTTACTCTCAACCTCTTTCTAACATGTTATCACAATCTTTTCTTTCCTTTTAAGATATCGCTTCCTTCGAAATCGGAGGACCTTCTTTCCAGTTAATATGATGAACACGATGAACTCTCTCGTACGTACAGTGCATACAATGATCTTGAGATGACAAAATCTGTAAATTAACATTATGATATTAATGTTAAGAAATTACTATTTTACTTCTGTGCAAAGATAAACATTCTTCCTGACTGATTACCTTTCTTCCTGCCTTGTAATTGAACGTATTGGATTCGATTCTCAGTGAAAATACTGCTTCAAAATCCACTTAAAACTTAGGATATGACAGCTCAGTAACCTTTCTCTGAGTACAATGCTCTTCTGTAACATCACCACGGCGTTAGAGGATTTGTTTCTTGCTTTCCACTTACCAGTTTGTCCTTTTGAAAAGGTTTTACAGCATTTTTGTTTTCAAGTAATGGTCACACACGGTCCTCACCCGTAAACATGAAAAACATTAATTTAAAGAAATGTCTAAAACGTGTAGTTTCGAAGATAGACACATTAAAATAATAAAATTCGTCATGTTTCGAGAAATAATGACGTGAAAAGTGTGAGTTAGCCAATCATAATCAAAGTTATGAAGCTGATGACTGAGAAATAATTGACGTTTCGCAGTAAATAACCATAGAAATGTCCTTTAGGTTGAATTTTTCAAATCCTAAATTTTGCTCAAATACAAATTGTTACAACTTCAATTTTGATTAGCTAAGCTGATAATCTAACGTCAAGATATTACGTTATTTGGGTACCTCCAAAACTATGTTCTTTTTGTTTTTGTTTTTTCGAAATTTCTTCAAATGAACTTCTTCTTGTTTCGATCTAAGGAATTTACTCTGCAATTCGGAGCCGTCATTTTTCAAACTATCCGTATTCAACAATTCCCACATTGATTTAGTAAATTATTCGTATATCCATTTGTTTGATTTATTGGATTACCATCATTTCCATTGTTCGGGTTATTCAAATCTCGTTTAGCATTCTGGACTTGTACGCTGTTTTCCATTCTCTTCCTTTCCCTTTAGCTTACTGTTTTTCTTCCTTTAATACTCTTCATCAATTCTATTATATTTCTTCGTCCTCAGCAATGATGCAATTGCATTCTTCAATGAACAATTATTGTATTAGTTTCTGTACTGTATTAGTCTCTGTTATTAAGTCTTGACAGGTAAAAGGCGCGCATAAGGATGTATCATATTGAGGCATATGTCAATCTATATATCCTTATAGGAATCATAATACATGTTTCACTATAGGTATCACTATAGAGGCCTACAGAGCGTTGTAATCATTTTTCTTCGTTTGGGAAAGAGTATACTGAACAGACTTTTAGTACTATTGGAGTGCACAACTAGTGGTTTGAATTATTTTGAACTAAAGGTCACAATTCAATCGAGGACATGGTTAAACCTGAACGAACACATTGTGCAATCACCAAAAACACAGTCGCTGCAGTGGATGAACACAGCACACACCGCGCTAGTACATGTGAAAAGATCTGGACCAAGTACCGTACTCTTCCGACATTTCTCCATCTAACTATCACGATGTTTGGTCGACTGAAGAATGCTTTGAAAGAAGACAATTCGGACGACGAGATCTAGATCGCAGTGGGAATCTTTCTCAAGTAGAATCCTCCAGAGTTGTACACCAAGACCTTTGATGCTCTCGTACATCATTGGGACATGCCTAACGTTATAGACAGTATGGAAATTACTTCTACATATCTTTCTACGAGTGGATTCCACATCCTTTCTACCCTCTTCGCCAAATTAATGTACCTAAACGGGCGGGCAATATTGACAAATCTTAACCAGAAATTTCTTGAAAACATTTTCAGTACCGGTATTGTCTTAGAAGGACTTACTTCATTGGCACCACTGGCCGAGATCAAAAATATTATTTTTGCATATTAAAAGCATTTTTGAAAAAAGCTAGTACACGGAGGGGACGGTCATGCCTAAGCAGTGGTCTTGTGTTTCTGCGGAGTATGTTTTCAGAGTGTAATGTGATATGTATTGTGCACGTTTTTCTTAATGTGAAACGTATGCGCTTATGATTTACGTGGTATATAAAAAAATGTTTAGAGTTGAATACCGTTATCCACGTAGGGGACAAAATTGTATACTTTTAAATGAACCACATTTCTTTAATGAACGTCTAGAATCTTTGATATCTCAAAGCTTATCTTCAGAAATTGGACTTCACCGAATAGTACTTTTAGGACACTTTACTCTATGTAAACTGTCTCCTATGTGGACAGTAATGCCCCTACGTGGAATGACGTTGTCCACGTAGGGAACAAAATTATTTACTTTTAATTTTGGGACTTTTAACTAAAGGGGCTAGGAAGCCCTCGTTTCTTTAACGACTTCTTATTCCTTAGATAATTCATCTTTTAAATATTAACTTAAAAAAATGTCTAAATTCTTAAACACTGTCCATAATATGGAATTGTTACGTCAAACTTCTTTTGAATTCTTTATACCTTCAAAACGTACAATCACACAAAAGTCACGCTTGTCAAGCAGAAAAAACATGGCATCCTAGTCCTTTATCCTACCGACTTTAGACACCAGTATTACTTTCTGCTGGAAATTATTAGAAGTTTCTTGTCTGTCCACGCAGGAGACAAAGTTCCTGGGACATAATGAGTTTTAAATCAATTTACGAATTGAATTTAGTTATTTTTGTTTATACTTTTCAGATTGATTGATTGAATGAACATTTAAGAAAATAAATAAATATTAGGAAAAAGTACTTAGCAGAAAACGATACATCAGAAAAAAGTAAGAGAGAGTTCACGTAGGGGACAAGTAAAGTTATCTAGGCTAGTTTATCTCCTGAAGCTAGTTTATCTCACTATATCTCTATACAAAAAGAATATTGTTTTGTTCTTATTTTTTTAAGCTTTCCGAGGATTGAGACAGCATTTAGATTTGAGAATGACCCGTATGCACTATCCAAGAAGCCAATACATTCGATTAGGACAGCAAATACGAAAAATAAAATTACGCTAACCGCTAGCAAATTGAACGAAATTAAACTGAAAGAAATTTAAATAACGTAAAGTAAAGTTACGTAGTTACGAGTATATTATATTAAAGTAGTAATTATTATTAATTTATGCCCATATCCTATTATTAATGAGCTTTATAAATCACAAATGATGAAATTACGAGTATTTTTGCAAATACTGTGAAAAAATGCTTTTTAGATCACAAATAATCAACGAATGCTCAGTTTAATAGTTCAAATAATTATTCACACAGGTAAGGTTAACCTAAAATTCTTTTTAAAAAGTAGGAAAAGTAGGAGCACCTTACGAAAAGAAGTAAACAGAGGTGGTTCGCTTAATTTTGTTAAAGCGCCTCCAACAATGACAATCTGAAAGATGCGCAAACTACTTGGGCACTGGACTAATGTCAATTGAACCGAGAACACCTGCTTTCCGTAGAGAATGTGTACGAGTACAACATTGTGCAATGCCTTGACTCTCGACACAAGCGAGCTGGTTCGCCTGAGGAATACAGTTAATCCAAATACATTAGCTTTGCGCATTTTTAAATGAAAAAGAACGTCGGAGACGGTCGGCGTTGAGTGTCCACATTTAGGCGTTGTATACCTCACGTGACGTTTACCTCCTCTCTCTACTCACATCTTCCCTCCAAGGAGAAGACTGACTTTCTCTTCAGAAAGAAGGTTCATCGATTGAGAAGAGATAATATTTCGCTAATCTGAAGGCGTTCTGCCTGCAGACTAGATCACTAATCAACTGTAAAGATTTGTCGCGTAGTGAACGCTTCTTCTTCTTCTTCTTCTTCTACAACAACAACAACTACTACTATTACTGATTGTATCATGTGATTGAAATCAAACTTGTAATTAGCTTATGGGCTCTTTTGTGTTGAAGCTTGTTGCCTGGACGTATCGGCGCTGTAACTGTATTAGCGGTAATATCTAAAACAATTACCGGCGTTGCTACGTCAAAATGACGTGTTTGATCATAAAGAAAAGACCATTGGCCAGGGTTAAATTTCTTTTCAGTCACACGATACAAATTGAAGAAGTGTTCACTGGGCACCACGGCATTGTAGTTGAACATGCTGATGGTACAACACCTACATCATCATTACTTTTCAACCAATCTATCTATATGAACTGGTTCGTCTTTGCCTTAGCGCAAGATGAACGCAGGATCTTCTGTAACGTTTTAGCAGCCTTGCAAAGCAATGTGCATTTGACACACAAGCATAAAAGTGAATCACGCATCCGGATGTTGAATGGTAAGCCTACCGCCCGTTGATAATGATTTATCTTACACCTGAAAGAAGGTATTAATAGTACACTTCATCTTATTGATAGAGTTGGCTATACCCTAAAGAAAGGGATGGAAATAGGAAAAGGGAATTGATACAGACGTCTTGATAGAAGAGGGGTTAAAGGTTCTTCTGTCGCATATAGCCTCCTCCTGAACCTTCTCGTCCAAGTAGAATGAAAAACCATTAGAAACAAACAAATACGATGATGATTTAAAAAGAAAGGAATAAAGTCACTGGGTGAGTAAGTGAGAGAAAGAGAAAGGACGGCATAAAGTAAGGGAACTGAGAAGGAAGGAAGGCAGAAGCATCGGCTGATGAAAACGTGCCCATTTTTTATACCAAACTTTTCTTTTACTACAGGGGATTAGAAACCATTTTTCGTCTTTCGATAGTAGCAGCAGCAAGCACTGTAAGATTGAGTTCCTTGAAGGAAAAGAAAGAAATGAAGGTAGAAAGAAGAAGAGGTTGATGTTACTGTCTGTTCTTCACTTCATCTTACCCTCTCACAGAACTGTTCTTCCAATGCGCTGAACGATAATGGGAGACCGGAGAAAGAGAGAAAAAGAGAGCGTGGAATGGATTGAAGAAAATGTGTGGAGTAGGAGTACTAGAAGAACAAGAGGAAGATCATAAGATTTTTTCCTCTATAACAGGGCGGAAGCAGAAGGGGAGTTGAAAATAAAGAGGTGTTCCTCCGTTAAGATAGAGCAGGAATGAGAGAATAGAAAGAAATCAAGGGCGGTGCAATGCATGAAAGAATATTGGTACCATCTGTAATTCCAGAAGAAGCGGACAAAATGGCGGACATCAATGTGTTACCAGCTAAAGGAGACGAAAGCTATGGTTATAGAATATCCGAGAACTTAGATGAGAGGATATCATACTAATAACAATAATAAAAAAGAGCAAACATTTTATTTTTCTTCCTTAAGCACTCTTCTAGACATTTTGTGTATTTTTTTTTCCTAATGCTTTTTCTGGTGTCGTGCCAATTGTGTCTTCATTCCACGCGTTGTGACTTATATATCTGGTCAGGGTTTATATAAGGCAGGCACGAGGAGGCAGTCGCAGGAAAAGGTACTTTTGTACTTACTCACTTTGAAAGACTTCGTCGTCTTTTTTTCTTTTTCTTCCCTAGCATCAAACCTTGTCTTCGTTTTCCTTCGTTTTTGCATGCTTTTCGCAATGACTTCTTTGAAAATGAATACGCATTGCGGATTTTCCTCAGCTAATATTTCCTCGGCCTGTTAAATGACGCTTCACTTGAACTAAAGAACAAGAGAAAATTGGAGATGTGTGAAGGCGGGTACAAGAATCTTTCAAAAGTTTTCAATTCTGTTTTATTGCAAAAGTTTTACGTTTCCTTCTCATCATTATTATAACAATAATTTTTCTCCTTGCTTCATTTTCAGTTATTTTTCATTCTTCGTGCTGTTTCATTTTCTTTACGCACACACAAAAATAAGAATGCCAATACATTAAGTATGCTTTATTTTTATTTTCTTGGAAGCAAAATCTTCGTTAGCTGGAGGAAAGAAAAGACAATCGGAATAGAACAATACGTTGTACGATTAGCGTGGTTTGAAGAATATGTTGCCTATGTACCAAAATAAATAAATAGATTGTGCGTAAAGTGATGGTGTAGTGGGATTTCAAATGACCAAAGCATTGGGATGAAAGAAGACAGAAACACGAGATAGAGACCAATCGAAAGAGAAACTCAAAGGCTTTTCCTTGTAGCACAAAGAAAAGAAAAAAGTTTTCTTTAGCTTAGCTGCACACCAAACAAACCAAGTTAAGCGGAACAGAGCTAAGAGGAGCGGTGCTGTACTAAACACATTTTAGCTTCGTTCTACTCTGCTCAATCGGTGTTTGGCAATCATTTAGATATATGGATCTAGTACGGCACTGTTCTGCTTTGCTTTCCTCTTATTCAAGTTGCTTTCTGAGTGTGAGGTTACCTTTGATTTACACCACGAGTTCATATAAATTCTTGAGATAGTTATTTCGTTTTTATTTTGAAAAGGTTGTTGTAGTAAATTTAATCTTCTACATTGACGTAATAGTTTTAAGCTAAAAGTTCGTTGAACAGTATTTATGCACATTAGGAACCTTTGTATGAAGCCTGGATAAAGAAAGAGAGACACAAATATTTTCTATTTTAAACATTTTTAAAGCTTTACAATGATTATTCTTTTTAGACACTTGAAACTGCAGTCTCTTCTACTTTCCTCTTCCAGTGTGAGAAACGTTTTTAAACAAACTCATGAGCGGTTGTGTACATTAAATACTACGTACAACAAACAGCACAGCTGCTGGTTCAATTCTGAAGCAAAAAGAAGCACAGAATGTACCACATGTAAATTTCTAGTTGAATATACTGGATACTTTACTTATAAGAGGATCGAAATCTATTCCTGAAGTATAACTGTTACAAAGAAAGAAAATGACTATAAACCTCCATGAGAAGTTATGCATTTTTGTTAAACATGTTTTATATTCAAACCAAATATATTCAATGTCATAGATGACATATATCCTCATGAGAAATAAAATATCACACATCCCAGCTTGTAATTTATACAATGACCAGGCTTTCTTTCTAATGAGTTATAAAATAGCACCCCCTCAAAATATAATTTTTCCTATTTAACTTTACGCTATTTTGTTCCTTATTATCATTTGGGAAAATAACATTTCTAAATAGATGTCCGATTTTGCTCTACAATACCAATTTAAGATATTGGAAATGTAATTTCATTTTTGAATGAATATATACATTTTTGTGTTCAACCCTGTGGTCCAGTAGTTATGGTTGTAGGCTTCGATACTGTACAGACATGCAGGTTCGAGTCCTGCTGTCGACTATCCTTACTGCCGTTCCACAAGTTATTCCTCAGCTTCACAGACAAATGTTGGGGTGGAACAGAAACTATGCTGCTTGCATCTACCTCACCATCCTTGTCCCTGAGAAGTGCTCGCCTAGGGACATAATCGCTCATTTTAGTAACTAATGACTTCGAACCGTCTCATTAAATGAATGCAATGCTTTTAAAATTCACATACACCCATGCCCCAGGCATGACTCAACGTGCAACCTCATAAGCGACGACTCAGCTCCTTAGTCCACGTGACTTCTGAGGTCTGCTACTAGATTCAAGGATGACGAGCAGGTGCTAACAGGTGACGATACCCACGAGATGTTTTAGGTTCATAACAAACTGTTAAGTGTGCCAGAATATCACAAGAGGATGCAGTATAATTAATATGAGATGGTTGAACGGAAGGGTGTCAAGCTGATTTCCAGAACATGGAATAAACTCTTTTACTGTCGTTGCTCTTACCCACCGCCCGCTCGACTTGTTTAAATATCACGAAATAAACACAATGAAAAATTAAATATTTGATAGAACAATTAAATTAGATTTGAAAAATTAGAACATTTAAAATGTACTTACCTAACTCGCATCTTTGTCCGCCTTTCCCTAGAGGGCATTGGCATCGCTCATGTCGTTCGGAACCATTTTCTTCAACAAGACAAGTACCTTTCCCACATTCCAACGAACAAAATCCTCTGTCCATGTGTGTTAACTGTTGCTGGCCTTGTTCTTCAGCAGTTCTAAGACTCTCGGTTGTTTGCTGGGAACCATCCCCAACATTAGGCACTTTTTGTTCTAAATTTGGACTTTGCGTAGTGGTATGCTGATCAATCTGGGATGGATGCCGTTCTACATTAAATGTTAGTTTCAAAGAGGGCGGCGAACGATTCATGTTTCTGTCCTTAAACACTTTGGACATACCATCGTCTAAGCTATTGGACACTTGTCGTGTCTTCCCACCTTTCGGAACAAATTTTACTTTTTCCAAGTTCGCATTGATACTATACGCGTACTGTTCATTCATGGAATCGTAGAACTCTTCATCATCTTGTAATTCACTAATAGCTGCTTCACCGTCACTTTTGTCCACACTGCTGTTTCCCAAATCGATTTCCGCAGAAAAAGAAGCATCCTTTTGGTAGATAATGTCGTTTTCTTCTGTCACGGGTTCCGCCGTTGAATTCATCCCTGGAATTAAAATAAATAGAAAAATGTCAGAATCCACTTTAAAAAATAAGAAAAGGCGTTTCATAGTTTTCTTTGATTGAAATATAAAATAATGTTTTAATACAAAGTCTAATAATGCGTTTGTGTTGTTCTTTAAGAATTTCGAATTAGTACTTCACATTTAAAGACTATCTGCTGGAGGTGCATTCAGCAAACAAAAAATATTGACAGTTTAGTTGATTATAATCGTGCTAGTTTTATAAGGGAACACAGAAGTTGTTTTCTAAGAATAACTGAAAACAGGGACACCAAATAGCATCAACGAAATATCAGGGTAAATAAGAATGTAAAATTTCCATATATGTAGAGCCATTTACAATCTTGTTTATTTCATTTGCGTTCATCCCTTCAGCAAACCATTCATGGTTATCGTATAGAACCATGAATCATTATAACAAGTCACTGTGAGTTGCATAAATCCTTTTGATTTATTCTTGTGAAGAAAAGAAAACACTTCGAAGCATTGTGGACCGCTTTTATTTCAAAAGACACTCACAAATCAAGTTCCTTGAAAAGAAAGAAAGAAAGACTTCTATAACTATTCGATGCCAGAACAGTGTTGAATAGTGGATAATCAACTTGTAGGCAAACTACTGTACTATTTGGCGTGGATCTGCTTCAATTACGCTTTTGATATCAACAGGGGAAACGGATGCGGGATGGTGATTACCTGACTCTTTTCCTAGCATAGAGTTAAGAATAGAATAAAGAGATCTTTCATGACGTCACACGAAGCAATTTACGGTTCAGCGGCAACCATAGTGTGTGGTACCATTAGAGTCCCTCTATACCGAGTACTGTGGGTCAGCCAGTGACCCTTTTGAAACGCACATTTCTATCGTGTGATTACAACGTACAGCACAACACATCTGGGACCTGCGAAAGAGATGTTTTTTCGAATAACGATAGCTATTTTGGAAGTTACATTTGACATGCGAGATTGTCATTAATAACTTTCTCTCCCATAAGAAAGATTGAGAAGGCAATACTTGCTATAGAAGGCCTCTACATATGGTGTCAGTCAATATGGTGGAAATGTCTTGTCGCTTCCGTCTCTTGGCTTCTCGCCCTTCGCCCAGAAAACAGCCTCAAGCTATCTCTATTCTATTTCTAACTCTATGTTTTGTATGTTCGTATTTTCTGACTTAAAAATGCCTGAATCACTGTTGTGTGTTCCATTACTTGCTCTATCATCATTGAATATTGTATCAGTATTCTTGGCATTTTCGAATCCAGAATGTCTCGGTTAAAATTCGCTACCAAAAAAATCACGATGATTTAACTTGCATTTATTGGCCACTTACATTTTCTTATTTTCTTCCCTACCAAATAGAATGTTGCGAGATTATTTTACTACAGTTCAAGTATCATGTGACGTATTGCATGCAGTATAGCCCGATTATTTAAGGAAGTACTCTGGAGTCTGCCGATTTTTATGTCTTGAACTCTCTGAGCAAAATGCTTGAGTGTCAGGCGCTTCTTTCAATAAGCGGAGCTTAATTATATGCAACGCCACTATTTTCTTCTATTTGTTTTAGTTCGTCAAGTGATATTAATGCAAGTCTCAGGTCCGTATAGCTATCCGATAATCTTTAGGGAGTTAAACAAAGTTTCGCTACGGGCCTGGCAAGTCTTATGAGTGTTTTATTTCTGAGGGAGTCAGTAAACTTTAAAACTTTATTTCATATGGGCCAATCTAGTTACTGTTAACTTCAAACCGTTACGATTATTCGTCACGTTTAAGTTAAAAGACACCCATGCCCCTGCCTGGATTCGAACCGGAGACATTCGAGTCGTTGGCCTAACGCCTTAGACCGCACAGCTACGCGGTCAGCCTGAGGGAGTCACAGTCTAGAACGATGAAACGGTCGTAAGAATTTTATAAATATTAACTGACGAGAGTTCCGAATAATACATAGAATTTTTAATTACAATGTAATCTCAATAGTATTGCTCGTACCAACATTATTCGACAAGTTTACCTAAGTAGCACACTGCATAATGAAGAACTTTACGGACTTCACGACTCACCCCATGTTGTAAGAATATTGAAATCGCAACGACTATGGTGGGTAGGCCATGTAGCTCGGATGGGGGAAGAACAGAGATTATATTCCATCGTTGTTGGTAAAGCGGATGGAAAGAGACGTTTAGGAAGACCGAAACGTCATTGGGGGGACAAGATTAGAAGACATCTTCGAGAAGTAGGTGTTCGTGATGATAACTGGCTTGATGCTGCCCAGGATAGAATCTAATGGCAAACGTTTGTTACTGCGGCGATGAACTTGCGAGTTTCATAAGCCATGGAGTAAGTAAGTAACACGAAAACCACGTTTTATAAGCGTTTTCGAACAATTCAACGTCATATGCTCGTTTCATTTTTATATATAGAAAAAATCAAATTCAAAGAAATTATTTGAAAAATAATTTAAATTTTTATTTTTCAATTTTACTGTTGTTCTATAAGGTAAAATTTAGCGAAACGCATCTATTTTAGCTCAGGATAAAGACAGATAAAATATTGTCCAATTACTAAATAATCAGCAATAAAATGAATATATTTTTTGTAATAATTTTTCTTCTGAAAAGAAAAATATGTCAACATTTTTGAAAGAACAAAAGAGGGAAAATTATAATTGCTTTTGAGTTCTGATTGTAGATTAACAAAAATACCAACTTTGAAATGAAATATAGCATCTGTGAAAGTCACTTGACCACACTCACAATACTTCAACGGTTTGGTATGTGGGCGTGGGATGTGGTAGATTCTTTTTCTCTTTTGCCATTTCCTGAGAATCCGATATCCTGCTCCTCCTCATTGGTTGATTTATATTATATTCGCTTAAATTAAGCTCGTAGAGTGCAGTTTTGCCACAAGCATTTTTCAGTGGCTTTCCAGGAATTTGCCAAGAAATTGAGAAAAAAAAAGAGGCGAAATTTATTTGCTGGAATGTTGTAACCATCAGTTTGTATTGACACAAGGCCGAACATTTCAAAAATTCCAATGAAATGTGAAAAATCTCTTATTTCTTCTTCCTATATAATGTTGCTGTCGATTCCTGCAAATGAAATGTCTCGGGCAAGAGATTTATATTTGGTTGTATATAACCTAATCCCATTCATCAGCTAAACGAAAAATAGTATATATATATATATATATATATATATATATATATATATATATATATGAACGAATGATAAGCTGAAAATTGAGTTCATATTAGTTGATCAATAATTAGCAATGAGAAGGAACATGTATCATATGTTAAGTCATTGTTATCTGGTTGAAGAGGATAAATATAAAATTAATCGCTCCTCTAATAAGCTAATTTTATTAGCATAGCGTAGAATAGTTTGGAAAATTTAAATCATAAATACATCCGTCATAATGACTGGAATATGTAAGGCGATAAATGGTAATTTCAATGTAGAAAGGTGATCTAATTAAATTAAAAACAAGGAGAAGGAAATGAGGTAGATACAGTCCCGAGTTTCGGAACGGCACTGAGAAGATATGCAGTTTCGAGTGCTCTGTGCAGTTTTTAGAGTTACTGTAGTCAGGCTGAGCTTTTCCAAGGTTTGTCTCCAGTTTCACCAGCTGGGGTGGTACCTAAATTAAGATCGTGGGCGCTGATTTCCTCTATGCTGTTGCCAGAAGCGTACTTGCCAAGCGATGTCATCCTTGCAATATATGATGCACATAGGACTCAGCTGCTTGGCTAGATCATAGAAAAAAAAAGTGTTCCGAAGCTTCTGACTAACTGCTGTTTATACTTTGTTTGTTTCAAATTTCCGAAGTAACCTGAGAGAAATGACGAAATAAATTGAACGTGTAAGGTGCCTCAAGCTGACGTGACACGTTCAATAATAATGTCTCTACTGCATGACAATTACGGTGAACAGTCACGTCATTACTCCAGGATAACTCCATCTTTACGGTTTGCGTAAAGCTAGCAAATTTTTATGCCGTGAAATCGAGTCTTTTTTCTCTCTAATGTAGAAATTCGCCTACTTGAACGTAACAACAAACCTCCATCAGACAGAACTAGGTGGACGCGAAAGTTTCAACCCTCCTGGTGGCCCATACTTGCAGGGTTGCCTATCAATTTCACAAGACGAACGCCGGTATGTTATCTAGAAACAATCCCTGACTTACCTTTCATGTCCCTGCTCACCGACATGTGCTCACCGAGAGATGCCACCTCAGACATTTTAGTATCTTGGTCAATATCTGCCTATCTGACCTATATATTAAGTTAAATACAGCCTTGTAAATAAAAATAATAACGAGTTTAAAGGAAATGGGAGAGTAGGAGATGATTAAAAAAGCCCAATCACTACTCTATACTGTGTTCCTACCATTCTTTGTTTTGTATTTCGTTGTTGTAGCTTCTCTGAACAACCCACGAATCGTGAAATCACGTAGCTTTGAAGTGAGATGCTGCATCAAACTATAGTCTGCCCGCTGAAATTGCTTTTGATATTCTAAGCAATGTTTTCATTTTAACAAAAGAGGAAATTTTCACATATTTCTGAGCCATGTTAAGGAAAATAAATAGCGAGTTAACAAACTACAAATTAAGTTCAACCTTTTTCGTTTTATTTTGAAAGAAATTAGGCCGTGAAAATAATTAGCTAACTAAATATCAGGAACTTTTTTGTCCCAAATGAAATCGGGTCCAGCATTCAAAGGAAAAGACTGTTCCAACTGAATAGTGGGGAGGGAGGCTCTTTACTAGTCATTACTTTAATTGAGTATCAATGAAAATGAGTCGACTAGGAAAGAACACGGATTCTTCTTCATCCAAGAATAGACTTGCGAAGCAAAGATAATTCATCTATGTTATTACACTCAAAGGAAATTGCACTTCTTGTACGTCTTCTAGAAACGTAAACTGTGTCAACGTTTGATTATTTGTGTGTACTTTGCACAAGGATGTGGATTAGCTGCTTTCTACACGTTAAAGTATATTAATGAGAAGTTCTGATTTCCTAGGAAAGAAGTAAAAATCTTAGCGGGATCGGATTAGAACTTGGGTGACTTTGAAGATAGTCTCTTGCCTTAAGCAAACTAAGCTATAAAGCTACAGTACAGCGAAGCAAGCTATATATTATCATACATATAGTGAACAAAATCTTTGCAAAATATAATCGTAGAAACAGAAGTACTGACAAAGTGTTTAAATTTACATTCAAAAACACGTGATAAACTTCCTGCAGCTCTCAAACACATTTTCTACACGTCTTTGCTAAAAAACAATAGTACATTTAAAGAGCGAACAACAAATGTAATTTTACACCGCAGTTTTTGGAACTTCTGGTAGCTCCTCATAGCATGAAGAGGAGGACACGAAAAGGAAAATTTACGCAATCAATCCTTTTCCGCTCTCTTTACTAGCGGATGCCATTATTTATAATATATCCATGTTTGTCCATTTGAATGAATAGTTCATTTCATTTGCTTTTTTAAGATACAAAGTTCGTAATCTCTCTGTTGAGATGGAACAATATAAATAATCTGAGAGTCGAATAATAAGAAACAACGCAAATTTATAATATGTATCTCTCATAAATGAGGAATTTCCATATCATGTAGAAACTCTCGATACAACAATAAACTTTACTACGTGAAATCTTATTACTTTGAAAGCGAGAGCAGTCAGTAGCATGTGTGACTCGTAATTAGAAGGACTCAGGTTCGATGTCCGGTTCCTGCCATTTTAACTCTGGTTTTCCTCGCCCACACAAAGAAAAATGCTGGAATAGTACTTTGAATACGGTTAGGACTCATTGCTTCCCAAATCATTTTTCTTGTTCTTCTTATTATTGTTACATATACTTATTATACAATAACCTAAAGCGCGTTGTATCAGAAGAAGTTAAATAAAATAAACCATCAAATTCTCACAATCTTTTGTTAACGTATTTTCCTTATTAATTTCGAACATTTTTGTGATACATTCAGTTTTTAAATATTTCATATTGATTTTAAGTAAATTAAACCAAATACACTCACAATTCTTAGTCACAGGTATTAAAAATATTAATTAAAAAGGTTTTTTTTTTAAAAAAAAACAAGCTTTTTAAAGATGGACTAAAATGTAAAAAATAATACTGAATTAATCTTATGAATCGAAAAATAAAAGCGCAGGTGCTCTTAGATATTACGATTTTATGATATGGTAAGCCAGAACACCCAAGCTTTTATTTTCCCATTCATAAGAAAAATTCAATTTATTATTTTTTACTTTTTAGTCCATCTTAAAAAAGGGTGTTTTTAAAATCCTTTTTAATTAATTTTTATGTATAAAAGATGAATATTAAACACCCTGCGATATAGGCAACCCAAATTTCACAAAATAGTTGCGGCGTTGCGTGCATTTAAGGATGATTTCCAATTATTATATTAATTAATTAATTACAGTTAACTGGATTATTCTGTCCTATATCTAATGATTGAATATTGTGTTGTCATCGGAAGCAAGCAAGTTTAGAAAATTTCAAAGAAATCGGATGATGGGAAGTGAGTTAAAAATCAATTACAAGATTTGTACCAGAGATGATTATAAAACAAGTTAATATAAAGTGTGTAATAACAATCAAGAAGAAGAAGAAGAAAAGTTGGAACGAATTTGAATTTTTCAAGGCCTTTAGGCAACTATGGCGCATGCCGTATGGATGATGATGGGATGAATTGATGGAATGAAGAATGTGAGAGGAAACGGGAGCACCTCGAGATAACCCACGCACAGGGTGTTTGTCCTCCACAAAGCCCACATGGCATGAGCAGGGATCGATCCGACAACCCCTAACACCAGAGGTGAGCGCTCTACCAACTGAGCCACCGTGGCCTCAAAAGTTGGAACGGATGAAACAACAAAAATTTTTATTATAATAGTGCTTTTCTGCCTCTATTCCTTTATTATTGTGTTTTTTCCTACTATTTTCCTTTTCTAAAAAGAAATAAGGCACTCATACCAAGAGTCCATTTTCTGGTCTCCACTTTCATAAGCCATACATCCATTTCCATATTTTCCCCCCTTCTTTAGATGCATTCTTTTCTATTCGTGGTCCATAATACCAAATAGCCTCCAGCTCACAATATACTACATAGTTTTTGAAATGTCAGTCTCTCGGACGCCAACGTCACTACCAAACTGGGAAAACGTTTTTCTTTTCTTCTTGATCTTCTCCTGCCTGTTTCTTTTTCTTTTCTTAGCTAAGAAATTGTTTCTTCTCCGTTAGACTAAGTACTTTTAAGTATTTATAAGTCGACGTTTATTTATTTATTTTGAAAATAAAACACAGAAGCATTACAGTTTGTTTACTTTTTTGAATGGTATCACATCTAAAAGAGCTAAGTAGCATTTTTACTTATTTAAATTTAACGTAAGATAGCGTTGTTATGGGTAACTTTCTGTATGCTGACAATTCCATAATTTTCGCTCGTTTAGGTTGTGTAAACAGTAAGATTCCTAACATTTTACTACACTCGTAATCATTTTATTTCCGCCATATTCATTTTAGGTTGGTCTTCTACACCTTTTCATGTGATACTTTCATTGGAAAATTACTGCTAAATATATTTACCAGTATCATTTAAAAAGCTTTTACAAGTTTTTAATGAACAAAAGAACTGATGATTTTACTAACAGTATATGTTTATTCTCAGGATCATTTCGTACGTTTAAATAGGTATTCTTCAAACTCCATGGCCTTATTTAAGTAAAAATGCAGAAAACTGAATGACTATTCTAACAAAAAAGCGAAATAAAAAACGTTTGTATCATAATTTCGTATGGAATTTATAGAATATTTGCATGTTAGCGAGTTCAAATTTAACTACAGTAGTAATTCAGTCTTCACAAAATGTTAGTTAAATACCACATGGCGTATACCCACCTTAATTGTTTAGACATTACCGTATACCCACCTAAAATGAATGAAATACGCAGGTATATTGGATAGTAAGCGAAAGGTTTGGTTACAACAAGAGAAACGTATATCCCCCTAAACATTTAGCATTATATCGCTGGTCTCTTATTAGTCTTCACTAAACTAATATAATATTTTAGTTTTCTTTTACCTATTAAAATACGCAGTGCCACTATGTTTTTCCGTTTTCTATTTTTGCAATAAAGCTCCCAGATTCGAAGTTAATCGCTTTGTACCACATAAAGACATACGCTAAGTAAATAAAAATATATTTTAACATTTTCATCCCATGGTACAGAGTCATTCATATTAATCCATTTCACAGTCCATATTTCGTGAACAAAAAAATCGGAGCTGCATCAAATATTCGAAATTCAGAATTGAGGTATAAAAAATATGAATGAATTTAGGATATTTTAAAGTAAGATTTGCGGTGACCAAGAATATTCAATCGGATCTCAAGGAACAGGTTATAGATTTTTAACAAACAGGTTATTCCAGGAAGGCTTTGTTGAATATTCACAAAAATTGGTGTGAGAATAGATTTCAACCCAAAGATCGAAGTTTATTTGCTTGGATGAAGGTTTAAGAGTAGTAAATATGAGAGGAGGGGGAATTGTTACAGCATGGCACAATTCGATTTTGCTAGACGTGTCCTATCGTGGTACATTGTGAATGACGTACTACATATTGAGGGCTTGACTGATGAGGTTATACTTTGTTAAAACTTAAGTTGGAGGTAGAAAATGTACATTTGAGAACGTAAGATGTTTTGCATTTCTAGCGCGACTTACCTAAATTTGTATTTTTAAAACCTGTGCTTGACGGAGTCTTTATAGCAACAACAAGTGACATGATGTATAAAGTTTAAGACGAAAATTATTCACCACATTGTCTTCCACGTTTTGATGTAACCAACCCATCCATGTCCGCCCTTAAAAGACCAAGTGTTATGTGCAATGTTCGTGCTTGAAAATAAAGACATATAATTTGGCTACAGAACCTTTTCAATAATGGGGAACTACCATAGTGTTACATGCAATGATATTGAACTCTAGAGAACTCTATGACAATTAATTCTAGAGAATATACTAATTATATACAGGAATTGAATTCGAGTATTTATTCATAGACGAGTTAGTTTATTGAAAAGCTCATTATATGACATAAGAAGTTAATAAGTTAAATGATAAGTAATCTTGACCACGATGGAAAATAAAAGCTATTTATACAAACAACAAAGTCGAAATGTACAGCAAAAATGCTACTCAAGTGCGAGTAATAATGGTAAATTATTAGTGTTTAGTAAAGTTTTAAATAATATAAATACATCATAATTACTTAATAACTCATTTCAGTCTGTGCTAAAATGTGATAAAATAGTTTTGATTATCTTTAAATATTAAGTTCTTCACTTTATTGTATGGAGCCCTATCTTTGAACAGAATTACTATAGAAAACAAAACTGACTGTCAAAGATCATAACAGCGTTCATCATTGGCATGAAAAAAAAAATCATTTACGAAAGAAAATATGGAATAATAGAAATTTCCAACATTAAATTTTAATACTTCAATCTCTTTTTAAATCACAATCTTTGAAGATAAAACGTAAAGAAACGGCGATATATTTCCACAAACATTTCGACCTTTTCCATTTTATCTGAAGGCGACAAATCTCTTCCACAAGTAAAGAGTTTCTGAGTGCAGTAAAAGTAAGTGATAAAACAAACAAGAGCTTAATACTACCTTCCCTTGTAAGATGCTTTGTTGTAATGAAAATGCGAGAACATGTTGGGTCTATAAATCAGCATGAAGTAAGTAGTGAGTTAGTCGCTCCTGCCTCCCTCTCTCCCCCACCCACTTCACATACGGGCGGCCATGGTTGGTTGCTTGTTTCACACAAAAACACGGCTGGAGACTTTCCTTCCGTCTCTGCTTTCTGGCTTCACCTGCAATTAACCCTACGAAGCTACGACACAGATTTCTGCTCCGCGTGAAGGAAACTTGAAGGCGCACAGCTGGGAAAAGTGGTAATGAGAAATACATGCTAAGTTTGTCAATATTTCAACAATATCAAATAAAACGATTATTCAGGGTGTCTACCGAATTTCCTGAAGAGTCGTTTGATGTCAAAATATCAAGAAAAAAGATATAACATGTCACCAGGGCGCTTATCACTTTATGTCTCTAGTATTTCAAAGTTCGATTAAATTTGGAATAAAGTATAAAATAAAGTACTATGCTATGAAATAATACGAAATTTCAGATTTTCCCATACTTATTTCTGCAATTACGATGACTCAAACTTGGGCACACTCGCAAGAAAAGTGACAACTTCAATAATTTTTTTCAGTTTCAGGCATTGTTAGAGAATATATTGAATATCTTAACAATGGTAATATATAATGAATTCAAGCTTTCTTTATTTATGCTATGAAGGGAGTATGAAAACTGCACATTTGTGTATTTCATAAAACGATTTTAGATTTGAAAATTTAGTTTTATTTTCTGTATGAAACAGGGTATACATTAGCATTAATATCAACAAGAGGGATATCTTGAAACTGAGCAAAAGTTCAGGACACAATAAAGAAGATTCATGTCGTCAACCTTTATCTGGAAATAACGTAGTAGATTATTTCATCAGTGTGGAGCTATTTCAAAATATATAAGAAGTGTTCAAACAGTCGCAAATGACAATTCATTGAAAATACCTCTAAAGTAATCTGATAAAAATTGTTATTTTTAAAATGAAGAGCTCACGAGAAATAATTGCCACCTGGTGCACAGTATTTCCATCTGCCAATCCAATAAGTTTTATATTGTTTTGAATAGCTCATCGTGTTATTGCATGACGTTACCGTAAAACTGTCATATAAATAATATTAAAATTAACAAGACAAAGGCTAGCATTACACTTGAAAGTTGACATTGATTGTTGATGTATACAAAAGAAAACTAAAGAAAAAAACAATTATCAAATTGTGTCACCCTGTTGTGTACAAAAGAAAAAAACAATTCTCAAATTTAAAAGTAGTATGTAAGAGCGGACAATTTTAAGAATAATATCTTTCTTTTGAACAGCTCTCTCAAGACTAGGATTGTACAAACAAATTACGGTATACTCTTAACAACTTTTATATAATAAGTTACGCCAATTCAAGGTATTTCAAATATTAAATAATTGACTAAAATTAAACCCTGCCTACTAAGAAATGGCAGAATTCTGAAGTACGGTTGAATATTTTTTTGGAAACTATTCCATTACGTCATGCATATGTAACAGATTGGAATATAGCGAATAAGATTTTTTAAAGACTCACTCCTGAAAAAGAGAACATCTGTAGGGGAATGGGAGGCAAGATTATGCACTTTTCAGTCTCGATTCTTTTTGTCAGAAGGATTTTATTCCCATCTGGATATTTCCCAAGCAGATGTAAGAATGACATACTTCTGCTCTACTTAAAACATTTTCTACCTAAAGCAAATATTTATAAAATTAATTTTCATTTTAAATTACTTTTTATGTTTTTTTTTTTTTTTAAAAACAATGAGGTATTAAATTGTCCAAAAATATCAGAACGGCCCAAATATCAAATTGAAGTATTTGAAATATTCTTTAATACGCATTACCTTCATGACATTCGTTGTACTATAGCATTATCCATTCAATCATTCCACGGAAACGTTAGTACCGAGCATCCAATTGCTAACGAAGTTATCGGAAGTAGGCCACTTAAAACGACATGTTAATTTTCATCGACTATCAGTAAATAGGAGTTGATAATAATTACAAAGTCCAGTACAACATGGAATTCGCTTCGCTATTGGTCACTTTCGACCATTGCGTCATTTTTATTGAGCTTTAATGAGTAGTAATGTGGGTTACTACTTGAATTTTACACAAAATTAGGATATCTGTTTTAGACATATCAGTTCAGAATAATCGCAGAGTGTCATATCAAAAGAGGCTAAGTGCCAAAAATGTTTTGTGAATAAAGTAAACAAAAATAATTTATTACAAGTGAAATGAAGTATTCGGAATCATACTGACTATGTACGTAAAAGGCATATCTAGTATATGCAACTGTCAGCATACTGACAGTGGACTATACCACAAAATACACGTTAAATTAGTGCCACTCAAAATGGCACTTAACCGCTCGCTTATGTAGTTAGTGAGTTTAATTATTTATTTATGGAGCGCAGAAGAAAAATGTCGAAATACGTGCCTTCAATTTCATGAAAATTGATCCCCCCCCCCCCCGATATCTGCAATTTTCTTATAGAATTATGTTTCTCAGTTCCTCAAAGCGCTTATGTTTGGAGGGGGAGGGAGGTTAAGGAGCGAGTAACAATGCTATCGCAAATTAAAATTCAAACCAGCCACAACCTATGTCATGTTGTTAAGAGGGATGACACGAGTTCAATTACATCAATAACATGGCACTACCCCCACAACTTTCAGATGTCCCAATTAATAAAATTATCATGCCTATGCTGCAGTTCTGCTTGGGAATACTGATAAGATTAAGAAATTAGACATTATGGTTTTAGATTATCAACAACATGATATCTCAATATAGATTATTCTTGACAATAATATTTTTAAAAAATATTTGTAAATATTTTTACAAATAACCAAGTATTAATTTTCAGGCTTTTAAGTTGTAAACTGATTTAGTTAATTAGTTTCGAGAGAGCTAAAGAAAATAAATCAGAGCCTTACAATCGGTCCCGATGTCGGCTTGGTCTGCCCGGAAAGTGGTGATTGGGTTCGACACCTACTTTGGTTGCCGGACCATGCCAAGCGGCCTTGAATTTTTTCGAGCTCGAGTTGGGCTGGGTCGTCTGGATATACAAATGTAAAATAGAGTCTGGTCGAGCCAAGATGACCCGTTTTCGAAACTTATTTTCAGAAGGAAGATCATGTTGATGTGGAAAGTCGACAAGCTGTATCCAAGTAAATAAACTATCAGTCAAATAAACAAACAAACAATAGTAGGTATGTGGGTGAGTATGTGTATGTGTGTGTGTATGCGTGCGTGTGTGTGTGTGTGTGTGTGACAGAGAGAGAGAGAGAGAGAGAGAGAGAGGAGTGAGGGAGATAGAGAAATAAATAAATACAGAATGTCTGTGAATCCCAAGTGTGATATGGTGTTTAAGTTTCGCTCCATGCAGACTGATATTGGCGATGTAAAAATTATGTTGATACCTTGGCTGAGTCTCGACAAACACATCTTAGTCACAGGGCTGCAATATGGACCGATCTCATCCCAGTCCGTAAAGTGGATTATTGGCACAGAATCGTTCAGTTTTCGGACCGGAAGTGTGGATATAAATTTTGCCCGTGCCAAACTTCCAATTATGGGCTCTAACGTAGGTCCCATTTCTCTTATTATGATAAAGTGAGTTTAATTTTGCTTAGGGAGGACAAACAAAATTTTCGACTCAAAGTAAAGAGCAATAACTTTCATTCTATCCTAAACTATAAATATAAACTCATTTAAGAAGTTTTTCAAATAAAGAAACCGAAGTGTACAGACGATTTAGTCACAATTACGTAATTTCCTGACACGATATTAAAATGGTTCCAACGCGAAAATTTTCCCTAATTTTGTAACAACTGGGAACTGCTTGTCTGTAAGTAACAATGTGTTAACAGCACATTGTAGTATCAAATTTAGCTGTAAACTAAATTGTGTGCAGTTATGCATGTGCAAGTTTTCTCTAAACGTTTCCCGGTTAAATTGCACACACATAAATTTGGTAAAATGTTTCACTCAAATATTTATTCTACTGCTTTCGCTATTCCTTGATTACAGCTTCACGTAAGCATTAACGGTTTTGTGTTTTTAGAGAGAAAAGTAATGTGTAAAAGAGGGAGGGGGATTACAACGAGGCTCATTTGCGTTAACGACTCCTCTGGACGCATAAAATGTTTGTGTTTTCTTTCTTGAACGAAAGTGCTGACATCTGCTGCCATTTAGTGTTTCGACCCGGTGAACTGGAATTCTCTCTCTGTGTGTGTATGTGTGTGTTTCTGTGTCTGTTCCGTTTTCTTCTTCTTCTTCCTCTTCTTCTGTCGCTTTGTCTGTGGCTTATTCCTTCGGCCATCCTTTTGACCTACCCTAAAAAGACACCTGTATAAACGGAATCGAGTCTTGAACATGCAGCTGTTCTTTTAATTTTATTTGTAAGATTATAAAACATTTTTTTTGTAAGCAAAAATACTCTACTTGCTTGGAAACGAAAGCAGAACTTAGCTTCTACGTTGCTCACAAATTGTTGCGGTTTTTCCTCGTTGCTTTGATGATTAATTTACCGAATTTATGCTCGAACGCAAACATACCTTTTGATATAATGTCTAAACTTATTGTTCTTGTTACGCGTAGAATTCTTTGTCGTTGTCCGCTGTTTGTTATAGGATTTTAATTACATTGTGGCGAGATAGAAACCAGGAAAGTTACATGATGTGAATAATCTTTAAATTAAACATTGTAAATTGTATTTGGTGCCAAGTTTTTAGTAGTGGGATATTTTTAAGTTCTTTACAAAGTCTGTGAATTCGAATCTGTTAATATCGTTTATATTTACACACTCAGCGACTGTGCCTAATTATTACATTGTAACGGTTTCTTTGAAAGCTTATAAACCAAGAAATTGAAATGTACAGATGCTTATCAGAATAATGGAAACACCTGTAGTTGGCAACACGTCAGATGTATGGGTTGGCAGTGGTGTCGTGGCGACCGCAGCGACGGACTGCTGGTGGTGGTGTGTTAGGTCGGTCTCCATACTACGTCAGGCGTCGTGGAACAGGAGTGTGCAGTGGCTGCAGCAGACGGAGGTAGTGTAAAATGGGAGACCTCTCAGAGTTTCAAAGAGGGCAAATTGTTGGTGCGCGGTTATGTGGAGTGAGTGTGACGGCAGTGGATAGTGTGTTAGGTGTGTCGCCAGAGACAGTGTCGAAGGTGATGACGGCCTACACAACACACGGGAAAACCACATCGGGGAAGCGGAACAGTGGGCGGAAGAAAAGCATCAGTGACAGGGCACGCCGGGTATTAAAGCGCATTGTCACGCGGAACCGTCGTGCCACTGCGGCGCAAGTGACGGAGGAACTCAATCAGCACCTCCCCCAACCTGTTTCGACAATCACAGTCCGCCGCGAATTACATGACATGAACTTACGGGGTCGTGTTGCACGGGCCAAACCTCTCATCAGGGACCAGAACGCTTTAGCACGCCGCAAATGGTGCCGCGACCATGCAACTTGGACCGTTGACGACTGGAAATGTGTGGTATGGTCGGATGAGTCATCATTCACCCTATTCAAACCACGGGCCGTGTTTATGTGTGGAGAACGCCCAAAGAAGCGTATGATCTACAGTATCTCCGCCCAACTGTGAAACATGGCGGCGGCACGGCGATGCTGTGGACCGCAATATCATGGTTTTCATTGGGTCCTGTGGTCACACTTCGCGGACGCATCACTGCCAACGATTATGTCTCAATTTTAGGAGACCACTTGCATCCTACGGTCCGGATGTTGTTCCCGGACAATGACGCCATATTCCAGGATGATAATGCACCCATTCACACAGCTGGAGTTGTTGCAGCGTGGTTTGAGGAACATCGGGATGAAGTTCAACACCTCCCCTGGCCCGCCCAATCCCCAGATCTCAACATAATTGAACATCTGTGGTCCATCTTGGAAACGACTCCGGCGACGATTTCCACCTCCATCCTCTCTCACAGAACTGGCCGATGCCCTGCACGAGGAATGGTGTAATATTCCACTTCCTGCCATTCACGACCTCTATGCCTCCATCCCACGTCGCATCAAGGCTGTTCTGAAGGCGAAAGGTGGCCCGACACCATATTAATCTGGTAAGTTGCACTTTCGTTCAGGTGTTTCCATTATTCTGATAAGCATCTGTATATAAAATATTCCTCATGTAGCATATGCAAAATAAGGAGAATAATTTAAAACAATATTTAAAATATTATTGTGTCGTTCTGACAACACTTCCTTTTGGCAGAAACAACATTACAGACTGTGCCCTGATGGAGACTTTCATTTCACCTGGTGAAAACTTTATTCCATCAAATGCGCCCCAATTTTATCAGGCTGTGAGCTCCAAAACATTGAGAAACACTGCTCTAAGAGAACATTGTGATAATTAACATTCAGCTTCTTTAACTCGTAAACAACCATAACATTTTCCCTCGTCATGAAGGAGAGATTTCCATTTATTTATCCCCTGTCTCTCTCACACACATAAAAAGAGAGCCAGACATAGATAATGAATGAATTTATTTTAAGGAGGTAACTATGGCTCAGGCCGTATGGATGATGATGGGATGAGGATGAATAAAATATATATATATATATATATATATATATATAGAGAGAGAGAGAGAGAGAGAGAGAGAGAGTTTTAAATGAAAGGTTTCCAAGGGAGTGCACCATCGTAAGAAACCAGTATAATTAAAGCATCTCGATCAAGTAAGCGAGTAGTGATTGATGTCACCTTGTAAATCAGGGTTTAATTTGAGCAGCTTACGAGATTAACTCCCAAACTAATTAAGAGGCGACGGCCAATAACCATCCTTATGGAATTGTAACTGCTACCAACTACCATCACTCCGAATCGAACTCGGATGTGTGTCGAGTACAGAGAATACCGATAAAGAAAAAGGCATCCGCTCTACATAGAAAACATTCGTTATATAGTCATTAAAATTTGACGTAATTCTTTAATGATAACCACGTTACTGCGAAGTTAAAAGGATCGTGCAACAACACAACGCGCAGTGGATGGAAATGGCATGAAAGCCAGTCATGATATAACATTATTTTATAATGGGGGACTAAAGTCTTACGTCAGATCCGGTAGGTCGCCATAGTAACCCGCCTTGTTGCAGTCTAAACAAACGGGTGTTTTTTAGCAGTAGGTTTTGCAGTGCTTGATTTTCAACAACTCGTTATGGTTTTGTGCTTTGTGCCAGATTGTCATCATTAGAATGAAAGGGACACGTGTTGTTTATTTTTCTGTTTCCAAAGGACTGAAACTAGAAAAGGAGGTAGGAGGAGTCAATTACGTAAGTAAGCAAATTTCACGCAATGCCATTGAACGCAATTTTGAACACGTTGATATAATTATGAGGATAATTAAATGTTGCTTACTGAGTTCTTGAATCGAAAAAGGTAATTATATCTAAGAAACATAAACTGAAGTTGCTAATTCAGTTATAGTTAAAGACACACACTCAAGAAGATAAATACGAGTGCTAAAACGAAACCCTTGTACTCTATGTAGAGCTGCGCAAACTGATATTGTAGGTAATGTATACAAGCTATAGTATGAATCAAGATTTCGAAAGGTAATAGTACTTTTGTATGCTTCATAAGAACATAAATTACTGGACTAAAAATTAGCTACACACTTCAACTTATTATATGTACTGTTCATATATTCTTTTCCACTTTCCCTTTTATGTGCGTCAAATCTCGGTTATATGTAAGCAAAAGTACATGTTTGGACTCCACAGCATTTTATATCAGTTTCCGTTCGTCAAGAACGTACTTAGTGGATGGGCCCGGGGGATTCGGACCCCCCAAAAACTAAGAGTTTTATGGAAAAATAGTATAACTTCAGGCGTAATTATATATTTTTAATATATGTACATTTTATGTCCACAAACATCTTGGACCCCCCTCCCCCGGAAACCTTTGGACTGTTACCAAAACCAAATTCTGGATACATGCCTGCCGCTCGTCACCGAAATAATCAACAGTTCGAAAAATATTAAAAGCCATTGCTTCCACAACTGATTTTCTACCTTTCTGCCATCAAACATACTGCTTGTTTAGACTTCGCCTCCGCCGTTGCTATGGAAACCAACCGGATGTGGCGTCAAGACTTTAGTTCTCCATATAATATCCACGTGGTGATCGGAATCTGACGAAAGGGTATTCTTTAAAAATGTGAGCTCACACACTTGCGTTCCATTAACACAATATAACACCAAAGCGGATTTCCCTATATAATAAATTATAAGGGTAGGTTTATTGATGTATCTTACCAACGGACACACATTTTCGAAAAACAAGACTTTTTGAAAATAATAAGAATTTTTCAGATTTTTTCTTTCTGGATGGCCAGAGCACATGACCACAAAAACCATTGGATAACAAAACGTACAATATTCTCAAGCCAATGGCACG
>JAGDQP010008028.1:7090-31563 GCA_022664845.1 Lepisma saccharinum | reverse complement strand
AGGGAATGTGTTTGGCAACTCAATGCAGTGCTTGTCGGCCAAGTTCACGCTTGACTCACCTGTCCCCTCCCGTAGCTTTCCTATGACTTAGCGCCTCATGGTTTATTACTGAACATATTTTGTATTTCGTTTTACAAATTTCACATTACTAACAAATACTTGGGTTTTCAATATGTCCAACATACTCTTGTGTTCAAATATGTGAATTAAATTATTTCAAATGAGAAATTAACGTGTGGCTTAAAATCAGCGGAGAACTACGGACCGCTTCTTGAGTGTGTGTCTTTAACTATAACTGAATTAGCAACTTCAATTAATAAGTGAATCAAGCACGAACTCGAGCCGACAAACGCTGCGTTACGTTGTCAAACGCGTTCCCTGTATTTTTATACTTATAAATCTTACACAATGAACCCCGAAAACTTCAAGACAAAAGTGTAACCCATATATTTTTTAATGTGAGATATCGCTTCTATTCAGATATACAGTGCATATCACGCAAAGACTGTTTAACAACAAGGCAACACTGTAACAAGAATCCGTATATTTTTTATAAAGTCTGACTGAAACAATAATCTTATTTAAAAAATCAGTCTCAAAGTTTCATCGTTTTAGTCACATATTTTCAGTTAAAGACTGATATGGGAAATTATATATATTTAATCATGCTTTGTCGTTAACAATTAATGTTTTCTTGTAATAGTTTTGCTGTTTTGTGTTTTTTTTTTCAGTGAAGTATAATAAGGACTTTTCATTTGCTTTTGTCATGGCGTCGGTAGATTTTGCTGGAAGCTTTTTTGCTTTCCTGAGTTTCCTTTGTATCGAAAATCAGGAATATCCCTTTTCTGATGTAATGTTAGATCTATTGCGACTTTCAGACGCCAGGTTTTGTATCAACGGTCGATTCTGGATCGTTTTAATAATCTTATTTGGTAATATGTAAGGGCTGTGACGTATTAAAGCTCTATGTTACTCTATAAATGCCTATAAGGTCGATTTATATTAATCTTATTATTATTCATATGAACTTTATGGACAATTACGTGATCAATCTCAGTTATTTCGAAATGCTACATAGGTAAGTAAGCATGTTTTCCTACTGCTCGGTGGTCGAGCCGGAGTACCAGAAGCAATGTTGACTTCGAAGTGTAAACTTCACGGCGTTGGTCTACTTATTTTCCCATGTTTTCGTGTAAAGAGGGTCATAGTATGAATGTATTTAGTACTTTATGTACAGGTGTAAATGATCCTGAGCTTCTAAACATTTATCTTGAGTGCTGAAATTCGTTAGGGTTACGAATTACTTTAAACTGTGCTTCGTTGCAGTCAAAATTCGAAAGGAAAGCTTGAACGCTTTGTGTTCGACGGCAGGTACACGCTTGAATCACGCGAATGGATACATTTTTACTATCAACCATAACCAGCAGTGTGTGTTAACGTTGTATGAACTAATCTGATTCATTTTGGTATATGACGTTATAAAAAAAAGTTTGCAGTGATATTGCACCATGTAGTGAAATAGCTAGTCTGTGACACTATCAAATTAGCTAGTTCGTTTTAGAATGTAGTTCTTGAAATGTCTTCGTGTGGCACGAGTGATTCATGTCATTATATGGAAACTTGTCTGTCAATTTTGGTGTTAGCGTGAATCGCAATTCAAGTGCCTGGTATTTCCTCAATGACATCAAACTGTGGCTGTGTTTTAATGTTCAAAACGTTCTTGTGGCGTCGTGAAGCATTTATATTCTGGTTCTGAAAGATCATGGTCTGTGGGACATCATCTTGTGAAAGTTTCGTCGAGGGAGCTGCAATCATTTATTCGATCACACCTTCCCCTACTTTTCATTCTTCAAGAGACTACACTGGACATTGGTGTTGGTGTGAATCTACAAGGACCTCGTGTATGTGAGTATATAAAAATGCTGGCCAGAAGCGAAAATAAATTTATAATTTTATATAAAAGCTTGCAAACTTAAGAACTGAACTTTATGCAACTGCTCAAACACCTCTATAATGCTAATACAATTTGTTAAGGGTAGTTTTTCACGCGCACATAGCGTAGACAATTTTGTTTGCTTGAAAAATTGTCATACTTTTTCTTCCTAATCATGAGAATTTGAAACTTTTTTTTTTAATATCATTAATGTTTCAATGTTCGTTTGTAACTTCACTTTCTCTTAAACTTGTATCTTAAATGTTGATGAATATTTGTGTTATCCCATATGGAACGTTGCAGGCTAGCTGTAAGAAATAGTACAAGGGAAGATAAATTTAGCATCGTTCTGTTTAGTAAATTTGAATGAACTTCTATGATATCAGTTTGCTCATCCATTTTCATTCGGCTGAAAGTGCGAAAGTAAGCGTTCAAGTTAAATATTGTGGTTCAATTAAAATACCAACGGACTTGATGCATGACCCTACACGGATTGATGTAGAAACATTGTGTCGAGCGATCTATGGGTGGTTATTATTTGCTACACCAAATCTTGAAACCAGCCATTCAAAATCATTCCGGCCGCCCTTTATTTTCTCTGATAAGTTAGCGTGTAAAGTAGTATTTTGTCTTTGGTCACCTGTGAATAGGCTTCACGCTGTGTACGGTGACATTGGCAAATGGGAGAAATTAATATAGGAATGGTGGCAACACTGATTAAATCGATTACAAGTGAAGTTGTAATTTTGCATTCAAGTGAAGTGTCAAACGTACGATACTATATCCAAAATCTTACGTGTCCCTTCATGTGACACTGAGGATAACATAGTTTTCAAAGACGGCTATTTCAAATATAATTAACTTGATTCAAATTTTTGGCCAAATTTCTCGTTACTTCGGCCCGTTTTTATATATTTTCACAAAAAAATACTTATGTTTAATTCAGACATAAACGTTTCTTCTACTTTTCCTAACATTTAAACTTCCTAATCTTCTTTTTTTCCCCAAATGTTTGAGGTTGCTGTGTCAAAAACTCAGAAAACTTAAACTTAATCGCGGAAGCGGACGAAATTGAAATGATACTGAGATATACCTCTTAAAATACATGTGTATAGTTAAGCGGCCTATACTGTATCACTGACCGGGTATTAATAGTGTACAGCCGTAATGAAAAGTACCAAATTTTTTGACAATTTTCACAAATACTACACTGTAAAAACCGGTTTCTTAAAATTGATTCCATTACCCATATCTCCAAAGTCATTTCCTTTCTAGTACAATAAAGTATTTATTTTTGGCGTCTACATTTACTAAACACGCTTTGGTTAAGATTAAATCCAAATTAATAATTTACATTCGTCAGCAACCCAAATTTCAGTAAGAGATTGGAAGACAAATATATAATTATGTGCGTGAAGTTTACATGTGAAGAGGACATTGAAACAAATTTCAAAGTATGTGGAAAATTGCCTCATACTTATATCATATTTATACTTCTGAATCAGTTCCCTGTTATATCATTCTCTGAATTATAACATTTTTTTTTACTTCTTTTTCGTTACAAGACTTCAGTGGACGTCATTTATGTCAACAATAATGAAGAATTTGGAGCATGCATGAAAAGACAGAATATACCTCTATTCGGTGTATATTCTTGTAAATACAACTCTGCAAGAAAACATACCTAATTGTTTGATACTCTAGTAAATCATTTCACTTACACAGCAACACATTATGATACTAAAGAGTAGGTAATCGTATTGAAAAAAGTATCAGTGGCAGAAGATATCTTTTCTTTGCAAATGTAACATGAATCGATGTTACTGACTTCCACTCCCATATTCTTTTCGATTTCTTATCGCCTCTGAAATCACATGTCGTTCTACAAGCCTATCTCTCTCATCTACTCTTTCTATCATTGTGCATTTTCTCTCTCTCTCTTTCTCATAGACACAAATACACACTCACACATCTCGATCCTCTTCATCCAGAGCGAATAACAAAAGAGTTATTGCAAAGTTACACGAGGCACACATCCAACTTCCTTTTTTTCCTTCATTTTTTCTTTCATCCTTTTGAGTTTCTTCATCTCCATCTTCTTTCTCTTCTTCTTCACCTCCTCTCTTCTCTTTCTCCTATTTTTCTTTGCTGAGATGACAGACAGGTGGAGCACCAAGCGGAGACTTGATTGGTTGGCTGTTCGTGCTGATGTTCAATCAATGTGAATGTCAGTCTGCGGAACTGTTGGTTAGGTTTTGCCGAAGATTGAAGATGCTGTCGAGAGATGGGAACACGCGGAATAACTCTTTGCTCCCTCTCTCTTCGAATGCCTTGCCCACCCATATATTTACCTAGCTGGGAAGATGTTGAGTATGGCCAGTGGAGTAGAAAACAGGAACATGAGTGAACAGAACACAGAGTGATAATGTCTTCTAGGAAGGTCTTCTTTTCCGTTTCAACTTCAGCGTTAACTACTTGAAGAACACGTGTGCACAAAATGGTCTCACTTGTATTATCATGGCGACGAGAATGTCAGAAAATTAAAGTATAACATAGACAGATTTCGTAGCTCTGTAGTAAAGGTAAGTTGGGTTCGTACCTGTACTAAGGACGCGGTGGAGACTCGAACCTTTTTTACGTATTTGATCGGAATTGAACCCGGAACAGTACACAAAAGTTATTGTTTTCAATTCTGTGACATTTTGCTGTATATAAACAGTTGCAGTAAATACTTTTTTCTTTCAAAAACCAAATACATGTATTCTTTCATTGATTTGGCATTTAGTCTTCCTTTAATTTGATGTTATATATATTTTAATGACTATCCATTCAACTTCTTCCTCAATCAACAAGAACACATCAGAGAATAATGTTTACCGAATACACCTAAAAATAAGACAAATTATTGATGTTTTGAATAATTGTTGTAATGTTAATCTGATTAAGAATCGAAAATCTTAAGATTTTCGACTATTATTTTACTGGACATTTCTATGCAAGTAGTTATCTGGTTTGTGTAATGTTCCCCAGCAAATTCTCTTAAAAGACAAACAAAGAACAAAAACGGTACGGTCAGTGTATGAACCATAATTCGGTTCAAATTCTGCTGTTAAATTTATATCTTAATGTTTATGCGTTGATATCCTTATGTTTCTACATAATATTTACATACGCGTATGCAGTTCTGCATACACATAAGGATATAATATAATCATATTATTTAATGATATAATATTATATCATTTATTATAATCCTCTCCTTTGTAAGGAAAATGATGAAGGATTTACGTAGTAAACAAAGCATTGGATGTAAACATCAATTGGAATTGATAAAAAAAAGAAGCTAAATGCGGGTTTTGACTTCTATTGGATAGGAGCTTTTGTAGCAAACTTCCGGAGCTTTGCATTATTCATAGCTTCCTTTCAAGTAAGTGACGGTAACATGGGTTTAACCGTGGACGGGGGATGAAGAGATATTGGTGAGAGAAGGAAATTTTATTCCTATGAAGCGTTAAGGGGAGAACAAAAAGTGGGATTATCTTTCTTCACGTCACAAGAACAACATCCTGGACTTTTTTTTTTTTTTTGAATGAAGGTGAAAACTCTATCATCTTCCTATGTATTCCGCCTGAAAGACTTTTCGATATAAACGAAAGGTGTCATGAAAGCGAGGAAGGAACAAATTGAACATGAGAACCTAGAAATATATTATTTTGAAAACAAGGAAGAAGATTGTTTATATTTTTTATTACTTTACATTTTTTAACTCAGGTAAATAGCACAAATATTGAAGAATTAGATAGGAGAAGGAAGATCGGTTTTGATCTTCAAATAAGAGTTTCTTTGCAACTGAAAACAATTGTAGGGATTCAAAATCTAGCGTTTCTTTTCGGTATTATTTCGTTCCAAGACTAAGGGATAACATCTCTCAAAAGGTACGCGTACGTCTTTCCAGAGCAAGAAACATGATAAATAGTTATCAAAATTTCAATTTTACGACACCTTTTCGAAATATTTTCTAATGAAATTGACGAAAATATGGCAAATGCTCTCTCAAGAAACGCAGCATGAGGAGGAATCGAACGTGTTTGGTAACACCTAGAGCACTGACGCTGGGTAGCATCAATGTGTAGTTCTTTTATAACCAACTGTCACATGTAAAGGTCTGAACGTTATATACACTGAAAAATAGACTCTTGCTTTTCACACTCGATAACTATTTGAATATTTATTTTGTACATTTTTTTAACATTTGTACACATTGCATTAAACATTATTACACAATTAGTTCGATAGCTTAGAAAATAGGTAAAAAAGAGTTGTTGGAGCATGGACAATAAAAGCCCGATGGTCTAGGTAATAGCCTACTGCTGTAATGGGCTGAGCTACGAAGAATTCGTTTCTTGGCTCACTATTTATATTGAAACACTGCGATACGAAAATGACTTCAAAATTATTTGCAAAATGTGTCCAAGAAGAAACGAAAAGAAAGTAAAACTGAGAAATTGATTGATCAAGAAGCGCTCAAAATCCACCTTACGAAATACATGATCAAATATCTACACTTCTTGTACACATTGCTTACGTGTAGAAAACTTCCCACAAAAGTAATAAACATTTTTTTGCATCAATTACAGCCGTATAGGGTGTCCTGAAAAGTTCCTTTTACTCTATACCGAAAGAATGTATAGTTTCTGAACATTCAAAGTTAGCGACGCGTCGTCAGAAATGACGTAATATCTGACAGTCCTCTCCTTCGATTTTCTGATCTGTCAACCTACTATACGGATATCTCGGCTACACATTCATAACTAAGTAACAACTTCCAAATTTTGGTATGCCACTTTCGATTACTTTTTGTTATAAGTTCATGGATACATATTATGAGTTTGAAGATGTTTAGAGATTTAATTTTCAATGATTCTATCTAATTAAAAGCGAATGAGATACTGTTTATACTTCCCGATTAACTTTCATAAGGTTTGGTTGATAATTTCAAAGTGTGATCAGTAGAGCTGATCATTATGCTAAGTCAAAGTGGTAATGTTTGTGTTGAATGCTGAGAAAGTGAACTACAGATGGTAGCACTATATTGTAAGCGGTAAAGAAGAAGCTGAATCACAGTAAATGGTTTTATATTTGATCAATTTTATATTCAAGGAAGTTCAAACATTGTTTTTTAAAAACACGACTTGCTAGTTGAAAATTTCTATAAATATTTTATGTTACCAACTTGATGCTGCGTACTAAACGACTAAGTTAGCAAATGTACTTATTTTTGTAAACCAGTACAGATGTATTCTGTGATAGGAGATACTCACCTGGCATCCAGGTTTAACGCTACCGTAGCAGAACCAGTGTAGCTAGCTTTTGGAACATCATCACGTGTCCAATTTCTGTGTTATCTCAGGATTCCAGCTGCGTCTTTGGGTGAGCCAGACATATCTTACCAAAAATTCCCGCTTTGACTGAACCTGTCAGACTAAGTGTACACTTCCTGAACCCCTATCCAAACGGGGGGCTCTACCTCACTGCAGTCATTGTACAGAGACTGATCATTTTCAACCTATTATGATCACTGTGCCCTCTTCTGGCACCACCAGTCATGCCTAAACCTGGAAAGCAGCACACGTTACCTCAAGCCGTACAGCGTACGTTATCTTCAACCACTGCTACGTTCACGGCACTAGGCAAATCATCAAAACACAGCAGAAGCACTGATCAACTTTCCACTACAAGTTCTCATTCATCGAATCCTCATCAATCTGGAAGCTCTAAATCATCACCAACTAAAAAGATTCATATTTTAAGTAACTCTGAGGATTCCAATGATCAAATGCACTTATCTGATATTGAAGGTTCTGAACAGCATCCAACAAACTCAGCTCCGTTGTTTTAATTCTTACTAACAGACTTTAATCCACGTATCCAAACGCCAAAACTATTACTACACCAAGTGTTGAAGTATGTCCCCTCGTGACTCCATCTCACAAATCATACCTACAAGAAACTGCATTATAATCAAATCTTCTGACAATAATCTCACATCTACAATACGAAACAAATACAGCTTTGAGATCTTTGGCAAACAAGCAAAACTCACACCACTCGCTTCAAAAACCATCCGTATGCAGCCTCCGCCACGCAGACCTACCTATGCTGTCCGTAGTTATCAACGGCGTAAATCCTCAAATCACCGATACGAAAGCACAAACAGAACTAACAGCCGAGGGGCATAACATAGCTAAATGTTTTCGAATCAAAACCCAACAAGGAAAACCTAGCTATATGAGCCGAGTATTGACAACAGATCAGGCAACCATTGATGACCTTCTCACTTACGGAGCTTTCATCTACAAAAGACGATATCGAGTAGAACCATCTTGATGATCACTACCAATCCCACTCCGCTGTGAACGCTGTCAAAAATACATCGATCATAAAACCAAACAATGTCCGAACCAACCTATCTGTGACTACTGTTCTGGCTCTCATACAACTAAAGCTTGCACTAATCAACAACTACCACCTAAATGCAATCAATGCAGCGAACTTCCACTACTTTCTCCTATAAATGTAAAAACCACCCAAATACTAATACAAACACCTTCACCATTCCGCTTCGACTTCCCAAACAGTAATCCCCACCTCCTAATACCTCAGTCTTCCCAGTCATAACAATCGAACGGCTTCTCACCTTCTGCACTTTAACATTCCCAAACATGTGAAACTATCCTCAACAAAGTTCACCATGCACCCTCAGATATTTTCAAAGTCCAATTTCAAGCAACATATTCCGGACCTTTTGTCTTCTTTTCAGTCTCACCTCCTCTCAATCCTGAGTAAACCCATTGAAGATCATCTTTCAGCACTCACGTAATTCATTCACCTCTCATATCCATCTTCCACAAAGTATCCATAAATGTTAAATGTAGGGCTCATCTATCTCCCATTGTGCCTAGAGTCGCCCCTAAGCAAGAATATCAATCGCCTAATACACTACAATCACTTGTATTCTATATAATGTGTTATGACGTCTATAGCACTTCATATCCACGACCCATCTCATTATCACCAATATATGATTATATATGAACCAATATTAATGCTAATAAGCAAACGTTTATAATATCCATGATAGAATTTGAATAAATAAAGGATATTAAAGTTCCCTACCACCTCATAGCCCACCTACTCTTTCCAAAACTTCCAGATTTCCCCCGTAAAATTCCATACCTGCAAAGAGGGCGTATTCCTCTCATCAGGTGCTAGCCCCATTCAAGGTCTAGCTTGTAAAAAAAACTGTGATAATTTCGGAAATCGTCGGAATTTGATGTTCGACTATATTAAAATTCATAGGTCTACCTCTCTTTTTATTTGCGTCTTGTTAGCGTTTGCCAGAGTGCAACACTCTGGGTCAAAAACTAAATCAAGTCTTGGTCCACCTGCGTGTAGCAGATTATTCCCAGGCCACAAGTGAACATCTCGTTTAATATTTTTATCTCCAACTACGTCATCGCCTCAGGTCATGAATTACAAGTACTCCATACCCCTGAAGATTAATGAATGCTCATCTTAAGCTTGTTGGTCAATTTCATAGGAAGCAAATTATCGACTGCTACGGGACCACATAGAAGAGATAGTCTTGCACAATAGTATTTATATTATCCCTTTTGAAGGAAGAGTTTTATTATTATTACTACCACAAATAGTTTCTATTACATGCTTCTAATAGAAATAATCGTTAAAATAGTCTAGAATTCTTCATTGTGTTATGTCACTACTCGGTCGTGGACTATGCAGAACTATCAAGATCACGCCTAGTTGAAATGTATCGGACGTGGAATTGTTGAAAAGGACTATGATTAATAGAACGGTAAACAGATGATGAAAAGAAATAAACTACGTTTATATGTAGTAGGCCCACAAGCATTCTATTGTGTAAGCCCTGTACACATCGGCCCCATCGGAGAGGCATTTGTGTATATCCCAACCGGAATCACATCGGCGAGCTAATGTGTAGTGTTTTAGCTACTAGAGGAAGAAGGTGAAATAAGACAATAGAACAAATAAACTCTTATTAGAGTACTAAAACTTACGCTTCCGTGATAAAGTGAATTATATGGGCTTACATGCTCTTATATCTTATAACCTCGGTCTGAGGTGTTCGCGGCACATACGCCATAAGAAACTAGTTATGTTTGTTTGTTTTGTTACACACATACAGTGAAATATTGGTTAATTATTACACAAAATAATATTTATAATTATGTAAATTTACTGAATTATAATATTTATTAACTATACATGGATTCAACGCAAATAGATCCATAATGTACGACGAGAAATAGTATTTATACGCTCATAAGCGTTCTTGCATACACACATATTATATTTTATTTCATATGATGCCTTTCAAAACTATTTAGTTCAAGAGTTGTGTATTAGGTTGGGTTTCACACCCGACAACTTCACATGTCGCATACTCTTCAGCACGTAAAATAGAAAATTATTTAGACTTTAAAACAAATGTACATTAAGAAAAAGGAAATAAAAGAACTTATGTAAAACAAAACAAAACAAACCAAAAAAACAGAGCACAAGAGTGATGTAGTAATTTATACGAAACAAAAACCTATACGCAGATAGGTAACGCCACAATTGTGTACGCTGTAGACAATCTTTATTCAATTTCTCACAGAGGCTACTACCGTATACGTTATACGACATGACCTATACGTCTTCAATATTAGTTAGATGTTGTAGGCCACATAAAGAATCCACATTAAAACTGGACACAAGTTACATAAAATATAACTCTTGCAATAAAATCCCTTCCTTACTTAGGGAATATCTCCTGCCAGTCATCTACTAAATAAGTCTTAACTTCTTACACTATTCAACTAGAAAATTTTTCGCAATATCTTCGTATCAATACCCAATTTCACCTTGCATTTTCTAAGCTTGTTCTCTATTCCAAACTAGCAGCGTTTATTACCCTATAACAGTACTACCTCATAATACTCTGGCAGGTAATAATGCAAGCCAGTAGGCTTATTAAATTACAATTAAAAGTTGTACTAAAGACTGAACCTGAACAAGTTTACAGTTTAAGAGCGCAGCTGAGAGCAGATTTATATATTTGTTTATCACGCGACGCAAAATCCTTGACGGTGAAATGCTTTTGCTGATAATAATTTGTAAGATACACTCCTCAATCATAAATATCATTTAAGTATATTCTTCGGTACAACTTAGTGATTTGCTGAGCCGACACAGCTTTATGTCATTTGTGATGATTTCATGATGTCATTTGTGATGAAACTATATCTGTTTCGAAATTCCTTGAAGGGAACTTTTTATCTTGTTCCGAAGTGAATAATCACCTCTCGAAGTTTATTGCATTATTTCGCAGTCATATTTAAACCACAATTTGTTGATTTGTAAAGAATTGTTAACTGTCTCCGTGGTAACATTTTGCCTGCTGTTTTGATAGTTATTTAGTACATTTTTGTGTGAAATGTCTCTCCGTTTTCGCTGTTTACTAGACGCAATTACATTAAATTTACGGCCAGAAGAGGTAAAATAACGTGATAATAAAAATATTATGTTATTAGAGTCAAAAGTAAATCAACTGAATGTCGTTCAGTGTTCATTAGCACTTCAGGAGATAGACGTGATATAGAACTGTTGCGATCTACAGATAGTGTATAGTTGGCAACGTGTCAGATAACGGAATATGGTTCTGCAAACAACGTTAGGTTTTATGAATTGTTGTGTGGTATTTTGTCGTAGTGAACTCGAACATATCTGTAATGGAACAAAATTTCAAACGTCAAATTCTTTCAAAAGTTAAACAAATCAACAACATAAGGTTTGAAAATTAGGATATGGAGCAGAAGACGCTGGACATCTGGTAAAATTACATTTCTGCTTCTTTTTATGCGGTGGTATAGACAAATTCGAGCCTTGGCCTCCTCAAGAAGTTGCCTCTTTTTCTCTCTATTCTTACAAGTAACACTCACCTAGTAGCAGAGCCTGATTTTGAAAATTAGTATGTAGGTACAGTGCCTAGGGAAATCATCACAGCCGTTATGGTCAACAAATAACGACAAGAGGACTAGAGAAAGTTGGAACGTATTGAGCAAGTAAGTGGAATAAAGAGTAAGGAAGCGTCCACCCAGCGTCGTGAGGCCAATTGGGGAGCTACCTGAGTAAAGAGGTAGCGATCACAGTTGAGAGCTTCGGTTCTCCTCTCCCAACAGGTCTGGTCAGCGTGGGAGCAGTAGACCACCTCCTCCCTCCGGGAGAGGCCTCATCCAGTAGTGGATTGAATATGGCTGTGTATTATATATATACATACATACATACATGCCCATAACTCTAATCCTATACGACAAAATAATACGTGAGGTTGATCTGGGGAATACGTTAGTCGAATGATGAAAAAACATTTTCTGTTTAAACAGTTGAAGGAACGAAAACCAAACGGCTACAAAAGAGGTACTACTATGTTGGGAAATATAATATTTATGGCCGCAGCAAGAAGTGCACAATCAAGTTTAATTTAAATACACTAATGGAAGAGGAAGTCTCAATTTCAAGAAGGTGTCATGTTAATTGAAAGTGACACGATAAGAATATTGATGTGCATGATAGATTATGTTGATACAAGTTGCTACAAGTTGATACAAGACCACAACTTAAAGTAATACGTACACAGTAAATTTTCCAACATAGTGGTGGTTTGATTTTCGTTCCATCGACTGTTTCAACAGAAAATGTTTTTTTCATCATTCGACTGATGTATTCTCATGTCAATCTCACGTGTCATTTTGTCATACAGGTTGAGAGCTATGCTAAAACTAACTTCGTCTTTGGCTTTCTTGGAACATTCCAGCACAGACTGATATATCACATGGCCCACCTAACATTTCAATTATTGAAACAGAGTCCAGATGACGGTAATTGTCGTCATACCCTCTAGCATGTATTGCCTTCTATACAGTATCCATTAATAGCCATTTGATTTCAATATAACAGTTCGTAATAGGAAACGCGTTTTCCTTACTCTGTATTCCGTTTACTTGTTCTATACGTTCCACCTTTCTCTAGTCCTCTTATCATTATTTGTAAACAGCTATAATTTTGGTTGTGAAGATTTACCTAGGTACTGTACCTATATACGAATTTTCCGAATCGGGCTGTCACTTGGGTGTCTTTCCAATTTCGAAGACCCTAGCACACTTGATCGTCCCTTTTTCACCCCATCTTTTCATCCCTTTTATGGCCTAACTTTGTATGGGAGTCCACTTAATATCGCTATCGAGTTGAAATTATTTATGGCCTTTAGGCATCTACGTCTCAGGCCAAATACCATTTTGGGAATTCTTTACTGGGCTCAGTCTGATTGGATGTCAAGCATATTGAAGTCTTCTTAGTATGGGGTTAGTATCTTACTGTTCGTACGGTTCTGTATTATATCTGTTTCTCCATCGTTTATTCTGTAGTGCAGTGGTATGTAGAGCAAATAACAGGTCATAATATAGTTATATGTGGCAACACTGACATTTGATTCGCTTTGTTATTTACCCGATTCATACAAACAAGTGCTTGGTTACGGGTTACGATTAGACATACTAGATGTCTTATTGTGACGGATAGGAATACATGTGTTACTACACATACTACAGTATGTTGAGAAATTGTTACTACATTATGAAGTGGTTATCCACAGAAGAGTATATGCTACGCCGAGACAAATATGGAAGTTATTCAAGAAGTACTGTCCTATGAGGTTAATTTGATGTTTGAACCCAAGACTATTTTACTAACACTACTTTATTACTAATCTCCTAATACTACTACTACTTGTGTAAGTCTTGACTACTACTGTGATTCTGGTTATATTTAACTAATACTACCAAAAGATATACTAACAATACTATTAATGTTAGGGTACTTTTACGATATTACTACTACTATTGCAACTAGTTGTACTATTACTTTTGAAATTTGTGCTCAATAAAAGGAAATTACTACTATTTTGGTCCTTGGAAGATAAGTAGTGTTTTTAATAGCTTGTATCCTGTGTATAGATATTTGTTAAAGGTATACTTTAGATCCAACCCTGAACTGGAATTACTTAATCTTACCTAACCCATCTGGCTAAAGGTTAGTATTCGTCGTATAAGAGATTACTATTACCACCACTACAATATAATTACAATAACATTAATCCCCACAGTATATAACAATTCACTGATAATGACTTCTGAAATACCCTTCCTTCGAACGCTTGTAGCTTTTTCACCTGTTTTAGTTAGGGTTCACGTTTCACATTCATACATTAACACTGCTTTTTCATTCCTCAGCGTTTGTAATACACTAAAATATTATTTCTTCACTTGATTTACTCTTTTTATTTCTTAATTCTTCTATTTTATCTGTTATTACAGTTCCAAAACATAGGAAATGGCTTAACTTGTTTTAAACCAGGTAGTTCGCCCTTCGTAATTTCTCCTCAAACACATTTCTTGTTTATCTCGAAAGTTACAATAATTTATCTCATGAAGAAATTGAGTAAACTTCGTTGAAAACTTTTGAAGTGACAATTATTTAAACAAGCGACGGATTATTTGCAATTATCCAACCTTAAAATATGTTGAAGTTTTGATTTCAATCTAATTTTTTTCCTGTCCGATGCTGTTCTACTGGCACAAAGTAGTGGAAGAAAGTTGTATCTTAAAAATATGCCTAATATCTACTGACAGATACTAAGGGACTCGAAAGATCATAATCCCTCCTGCCACCTCTTCTACTTCCTTTATTTGGACCACAGTAGTTTGGTGTAAGCCATAGGATAGGCTTCTTACCTCCACCACCACTATGGAGCACATTGTTCACAATTTCCACAATGGAAAAAGAAGCATCATTTGTGCAAATATAATTCCCTTGAATGGCAGATGGGGAACTCCGTGACTTGGTAACAAAAGATAACACTAAGTCTTTGTGCCCTTAGCTGTAGTGTAAACATCCCATTGTCAATTAAAACAAAATAATAATAAAATATTACTAAGAAGATAAAACTATAATAATTGAATACAATAGATAAAAAAGAATAATTACCGTTCAATAATTAGAAGCCACTGATTTCAATTGCAACTCATAGCCACTAAAACAATTATGAGACATCCGACAAAAATTGAGATAATTACTTCACTTCTTACTTACAAGCTAATAAACCCAACCATCCAATATCTAGCAATAAACCAATATTGTTTACTAATTTCAATTTAGTACAGGTACAGTAGCAGCACAGGTATTGCAGGCCTACAGTTTAAATATAATCAATCATCTGGGCCAACACTCCTCAGTTCGCGCAATATCGAATATAAGGCAAAATTGGTTTCATCCGCCCTTACATTGAAACAGGAGTAGAACAGATGAAAAACACTCCACATTAGTATGGAATCATAACCAACCTACACTAAGCATCGTTGACAACTTCGGCCGACGGATTCATAGGGGTGTGAACCACCTACCACCAGCCCGAAACATTTTGTCAGTCTTCCAGGGTCCACTTGAGTGTTCAATTTCAACGTCCCTTCCATTCCGTTGTTATGGTTCCTGTTCTAAGAAATAGTGCGGTCATATGTTACTGTATCATCCCAAGTAAAGTTTTGTGATAATATAAAATGTGTACCACTCAAATCTTTGTCAGCACTGAACGTGATATTTCAAAGGATTATGGAAGAATAAGATTATGAGACTCTATTGGCTATCATTTGTTTGCTGAATTCAAACGAAGTAACAAGAATAGATAATAGATAGTTGTGCACATTCATCAACCATAAGTGGTATGGTAAGCGCCGCACATGTTTTCATAGAGAATCGAATCCATTAATCCCTGAATAACACTGTCTTCTCCTTCGATCACGAATTTAGGTTTGTAGGCTAATCAACGTATTCAACACTCTTTAAGAATTTCAAAGCCAATGTTTTACGTACTTATGTGGCACCCAGCAACTTCCACTGTGTTTGGTTCTATGATTTGGACAAGTTGTTACAGCAAAGAAGATCTTTGACAGCGTAACTTACATACTCTATCACTATGTTCTAACGCTCAGTTGAGGTGATTTGGTCGGTCTTCTTCTATATGTAATAGAAACTAAAGAATGCTGCAATTATCTGCGTTTGATACATCCTGCAATAAATGAAGTTGAGATTTGAGTCAGTGTCTACTTATCTGCTACTATCGACAATTCTACCCTACACGGTAGTATTCACCTTCATTAAGCATTCAGTAGTCGTTCACAACTCTATTCACAGTGGGTTATAGTGCCGATACACTGATGCCACCAATCGACGAATGGTGTTGTTGAATGTCTACACAACTTCGGAAATGGAATGTCTCGTCATTATCATGCCACGTTCCAATTCACGTTTCCCTGACATCATCACATCGAACAGTGTTCAATCTGACTAACGAGGGAACACCTAACAACTGATCAAAGGTCTTGGTATTCGCCCAAGTGTATACACTAGTATCCTTGGATTTATATAGCATTTCAATGTATATTCGCTGATACTGTTACCTTTGATGAGAGAGCAATGCTCGGAATAGATAACTGCAGTAGCCATTGCTGTAAGCAGGGATTCTCAATGCCAGACTTCCTGGAAAACTTTTGTTTAATGATGGTGCAGCGAAAATTTTACCTAATCAAGCACGACGCTGAGCTGAAATTTAGTGCCAAGCGTATCAGCACCTTTGTTTCTATTCATATATTTTGAAATAAAGGACTACCAGTCAGAAGAAAAAATAAGCAACTATAAATATAACTGTCAATATCACTCTGATGTGAAAATATGTGAATAGGAAGAAGAGAGATAGAGAAAAAGAGAAAGGAAAATGGGATAATTTATGGCCCAACAATTGTATTGTTTTGCTCTGCTTCCCTCGCTGGCCACGTCACTACAAACAGATACCACTTTTTAGTAGACTAAATCGATTCTTGTTCAACCTGGCTCATCCTGACAACGAATCCACACACACACTATTAGGTCTGCCTAACAGAGTTTGGCTGCCATTTTGTGTGATTTGTTAGCGCGTTTTCTCTCATTTTCTGCAAAGTCACCACAAAACAAAATGAACTGCGGTGAAGCGCAGAGTTCCTTTTTTCTGTTTGTAATTTTTGTTGCTCGAGCTTCTGTTATCACTGTGTTAAAACCGCACAACGGCTGCATTTAGAATATATTTTCACCTCATTTTTCTTGTTCTTTCTTTTTGGACCAGGTTTTCTGTGAAATGGTGCATACAAATATGTACTCAATCACACACAGGTTGATATTGTTAGCGTGTGTTGTACGGATTGTAATTATTAAATTGATCTCGTGCTCTTTTTCTTCTTTGGATCTGTGTGATTAATCATGGGTATTCCTTTTTCTCTTTTTTATCAGTGCATTTTGTAAAATACATTTTATGTTTTCTTTAATATATATCACAGTCAATACAATATGTGATTCTTTAAGAATGTAACACACTCCTTGTTCTTGGTTCTTGTTTAATCACCAACATTTAGAGCCGGTTAGTAGATCTATCAATATTTCGGTTAATGTATTTCTATCGTTGTGAACAGTTTCTGTTGTTCTTTCCAAGCGTATTAATAGCTAAACCTATATCTGAATTGTTCTGGAAACTTTCGACATTTAAATATTATTACGATGTAGTAAAAGTTTCGAACTGGGTCCATAAAAAAGCAGACTAACTTCAGACTTCTGTGGCCATTAAAGTAGTTCTATTTCCAGGAATCTGTTAAGATTTTCAGTTTTGGGGAAGGTGTACGGCTAATACTGGGGTGGTATAAATAGAGTTTTGCAGAATTTGTGTAACTTTAATCATAAGATTTTTTAAGATTAGGGTGTGTGTGTTAGAGAATTTGTGAGGGTCTGGCAGCAAACTTGTTCCCTTGGGAACTCATGCAACCACACAGCAGTTCTGCCATTTTTGAAACTCATTCTGGAAGTCCTCCTCCTTCATGATGTACAACACAATCCTTGTCTCCTCATTAATCTCATCTACCGTGCCAAATCTCCACCCTTTAAGTTTCGTCTTTATTCTAAGGAAGATGGTAAGTCACATATGGACAAACACAACAACAGAGAACTGGAGAAACTGCAACCATGTTGTCTGCACCTTAATGAACCTGTAGGCTGCGGCATTGCAACTACGGTTCATTTTCGTTTCTAATGGCCCATAACTGGCCGCTTGAGCTTGGCCTCATAGGGCCCTGCTCATGCTCGAATACGCCAATGTAGTCTGCACTGAATACTTGTCCTTGTGGAAGGAATTCTTACAGAATTTTCTCATGGTCAACATACAGAATCAGTAATTTCGTTCTGAGTAAACATGCTTCTGACTTCCTATGTTTTCTTGTGCTGTGAAGAAAGAAAGGACTATTGTCTGTTTTGGAGGATTTTGTGAAGCGATTTCTCTATTTCTGACGTGTTATTAAACAATTTCAACATAGTACTTGATGCACATACATTGTTTTGTGTAATTTTCAACGGCTAAAAACTAGTGTGATAGGCCTAATGCTAAACAAAGAAGTGCAGTATGGAATCACCTTCAATTGTCACCATGACTCTTGGTACACTGACTGATAAAAGTACGGGAAGAGTTACGTTGTGGCGTACCGCTGAAATAAGTTATTCGCGGAACTTGAACCCATGTACCTCCCTATTACTGTTACAGAATCCGCGAACGTAACCACTAGACCAGAGGGTACCGAAACTACTTTCTTGTTCATATGATTCAGGATTCTCAGATGTCCTTGTTTTGGATGACACATCCTCGGTTTTCATTTTACCATCCTGTCCTACTCCTTCAAATTTTTGAAACGTCCTGCTTTTCGTATTAGCCACATTAAATTAATTTGCTATTCCTGGGTCAATTAATAGAGTTTTCTCCTTAATTAGTGCTCAGTGGACAAACAAGATGAATAAGCTGTTGGTTGAATCGGTATAAGAAATAACTGTCATTAAGTACAATCTGAAACATCTTAGTTGTTCTTACTTACATAAATACTTGATTTTAAATACAGATTTATCGTCAAAAATTTCCTTAAACCAAAAGTGTCATAAACGTATAGTAGTAGCCAGTATTGACTAGTAGCTGAAGCTGGTCTCCTCTTTCATTTTCTCAATAGTTTGTAATGTAAGTATTTTGTATCTTTAATGGTTAACAAGTATTCACATTGAGCGTAAAGTTACAATAACAAACCATAACATAACATTTTATGATAGTATCGGTTGAATTACACATACGCCTTGTCTTGTTTTCCTAATTTTTAATATTAATAAAATGTATTTGTTACTCACATATAACACAAATATTTATCTGTTAACCGGCAAAGGATACTGTATCTTATTGACTTGATTGATCTATATATGATCGAATTAGGTTAGCTCTTAATTTGTTAGTTACTGCAAACAGTAGTACTGCCATAAGTTTAGACTATTACTACTCATAAGTTTAGACATTTTTAAAAAGAAGCATCTATAGCGTTATACACAAAATATTAATCCAGAACTACATGGTCAAACTTCAGCAAGTAATACATAACATACTAGGTTAGGTTGAATGAACTTAGGTTTCATGCAATAAGGAAGTAAAAAAGTCATAAACAATTATTTTTCAGTAAGCCTACATTACACCAGCTCTGCACAAAAACCATGTGGGATTACAATGTATTTACAACACGGCAGTATTTTGGCAACTCCTGACACTTTCCGTATATGAAATAGTTTATCCACCAGTGAACACGGATAACGTATAAACAAAATTCAAAATTTCACTGTTATTTGTTTATCTAAGAAGTAAACTAAAATTTCGCATAATATTTTCCCACTATCGTCGTTGTCTTTTATTCGTGCAACTTTTCACTAGCCAACTTCCATTTTCATTACATTTATAGCTTGATGGCAACGTAGGCCTACAATTAAACTACACAATTTTATCTAAATTTCCCTTATAACCTGGAAATTAAAAGCGAAGAATGCTTCTATTCAACATTGTTTCTTTGTCGGATCATTAAATGAAAGCTATCCCTAGATATCCTCCCCTTTATAACTACACTGTCTTCTGCTAAAACTAATATGGTAACCTTGGAATCAAGGATCCAGTTATTCTAGTTACAAACACAATAAAACTGAAGCAATACAATTTTACGCAAATAGATGGACATTTTCAAATTCAGATACATTACACATACCATCAACTTTAAAAAATTGATTCTCCCGTTGATAAGTCACAGAGCACTTGAGATAAATGTTTAGACCATTGTTGTGTGTCTACACGTTTGCGAACAATGTATTCTCCCTGTGTCTCTGTCCTCTCTCTCTCTCGCCATCTTGTTGAGATTTACGAAAGACAAAGAGAAATCCCATAACTCAAAAAGAGAAAGAGATAGAGAGAGGGACTAGACAATGTCAACTTTCATTCTGCCTCAATTAGACTGAGAGAAAGTTGACGTTAATAATTCAAAAGAGACTTGTAGCAGAATATCATGAAGAGTGGACCACATTGTTACGTCACAATTCTACGTTTTCTGCTCTGTCTATTGTTAAAATGAACGTGTCCACGGAAATCAAATTCCCTTTACATTAAATTTTCAGCTAACGTTGCAATTGGTGTTGTATACATTGTCGGTGTGCGCAAATGTGTTTCTGTTTTCTTCTGTATTTGTATGCGTGTGGGTGGAATGCAGTGGAAGTATCTTTTTTTTTTGTCTAGGAGTGAACTACGTACGAGGATGAGGATAAATCCATAAAGACGGCACACTCAATGACTTGTGACAACGACGCTTCATATTTGTGTAAACAGCACAATATCACTAAACCTTTGCATGTGGTAAATGTAAAATCCAATGTGTCATACTGGATATGTAAAAATATAGGAGAAATGTTCTTGAATTGTGCTACACATGAAGATGAAAGCGCTAGCTGAATTTATTGTCTGCGAAATTTAGTATTTCATAGTATAATCTTCAGTCATTATGTTTAATAACAGTTCCATCTCTTGATCTAACAATAATATGTTACAAAGTCTGCACTCGTCTTTGATCATTGCCTAAAACAGCGTTTCTCAACCTTTTTCATCCCGCGACCCCCTTTCAACCACGCCTTCTAGCTGGCGACCCCCTTTCACCATGCTTTCTAGCCAGCGACCCACAATTATTTTATTTTGTGTAATATTTGCTTTTCATTTCAAAACATAACAGTTTATTTCCTGTATTTATAATAAATATCCTATTTATATTATCCAAAACTTTTCAGCAAACAACATTATCTTTAGTAATTATTAAAAACGACAAGCAAAATAAAATAGTTTCTTTGAAATGTATTAGTTTAAACCTACAAAACCCTAGTTAATTTAATTTGTTCACTTTCCCCCCGCGACCCCTTTGAACATATCCCGCGACCTCCAGGTTGAAAATACAGGGCCTAAAATATCCTTCCTAGCCATTGTTGCTGTCTTACTAAATCCAATTGAGAGAAGTGAACAAATGAGGTTTATAGAAATAATTAAATTCTTAAGGTTTGTCTCATATGAAATGCTTAAATTCATAAGGTACGAAGTGCTTAATATGCTCTAATGCGTCATAGGACTCACTAATGCGCGTAACAGAATGTAATCTCAAGTCAGAACAGTCCTTAGAGGGTGGGCAATAAAGACAGTTGACATTGTGTTCAGGTCATACTAATGAAGAAAAAAGGCAAATATGAATAATAATGAACTAACTGATAACTGAAAACTTTGTTCACTAAAGATTCCGTGTAATTCGAGTGCTTTTGTTCAGATCTTGTAACTGATGGGATTAGGATAAACACAGAAAAAGACCACTGGAATCAAAATTTCTCTCCAGAACAGATTAAAAACATTTCACAGTTTCCACCTGATCTTAGCAGATGCAAGCAACTCAAGTACAAACGCCACAGTTTGGTATTTTTGGCACAGTCTACAGTTCTTCAACTTCACTTTGAAGTTAAGGATTTTCTTATTAGATTAGTTCCAAGTCTTACTGGTAAAGGATTCAACTATTGATACCAGGTGACACAGATACATTGAAGGGATGGGACAACCAGATATAAAATGATAAAGATTAAGAATATCCTTGTTGAAATGTACAATAACTTAAACAATCACTGACTTCAAAAACAACCTAAGTAAAATTACACTGATTTTGGGAAAACAAAAAACTGCTATACTCATTAATGGAAGAAGACAAAACTTTAACTAAGCATAAGTGGTGGAAAATGTCATCTTTGATGTGGACTTAGAGTGTTTTTGTAATACGCTATTGTGACAAAAATAAAGCACATTTACTTGATGTTCATGAATATAAAAAATACGGTAAGAATCGTATCATCTACACGTCCAATGTATGTTATTTTTCTTCCGATGGCTGTAACTTCTTTTCCTTTATTATTAAAACCTCTTTATCACAATCTCTTCGACAGATATATTAGACAAAGTTAGTGAGAGACAGCATTGTTGTTTCACTCCTGTAGCTAGCTATAGCAGTTCATCCGGCCAGTTCGTTCTTTAAAGTCACGTTAAATAACCACATCATTGCTTTCATAGTAAAGTTATTGCCTATTTTTCTGTTTAAATATTCAATTTGAATTCAAAATAACGTATTCCAAGACAGAGGCTACGTTGCTCATATGACATAATAGATTTCCCTTACCTCCCACAAATCGAAGCATTCTATTAATGCTTGTCAACTCGTTTTTGTTTTATATTTGTGTGTTTAAAGCTTGTTTCATGTATTTGTCCATTTGTTGTGATGGCGCTAGTATCAGCAAAACATTCGTGTTCGCAAGCCCGACTGCTTCTCGGAAGCAGTGTTTCCAATGGAGAATATGATTTGAAAACTATATTAGTTCTTTTTCAGTTAACGAAAGTGGAAGGCAAGGACGAGATACCTATTAATTGATTTCCTGTTAATGAAAGAAATGTAAAACAGGTTTTTATTTTTCGCATTTTTAATGGAAGATGAATGACGCAACTTACGTCAGACATTGGTCTCTTTCGTCTTGAAAGGGTAGTACGCGTAAGAAGTCTATATCTAATGTAACATAATGTGTTGTACGTACATTGTCCATTATCGTTTTTTGAACGTAATGACATTACGCTTCTGGAGGTTAGCATACTAGTAACCAAAATGTGACGTCGAATCTCGTTCACACCAATTGAATAGAGAAAACACAACGTATAATCACAACCGAGCGTTCGTAGCTCAGTGGCGAACCATAGGCTTAGCATTCGGGAGGTTGTGGGTTCAATCCAAGCGGCCGACCATGCTAAGGTTTGTCCAGGGCTTTTGCCTCAATCACACCAAGTAAATTCTTGGACACCTTCAACTTAGGCTCTGGTCGATATCTTCCCGCCTATATCCTTTCCGCTCCCCTATCCTGACCTGAACCTTAGATGGATGAAGGCCATAAATTAATTCAATTCAATAAAGAATAATCACAGAAATCACCGGATGAAGAAGTATTTTCCACTTCCTAAGTGATGTGATCTCCTTAGCATAAAGAGAATGAGAACTTTGAAGTGGCCGAAAGGTTATCACGTTCGCATTCTGTACGCGTAGTCGGGTTCAATTCCCGCTGCAGTCTATTCAACGGAGTGGTTCGGAGCCTACATTACCAAAAACGACTGTCAGTCCTTTGAAGCTTGTTTAGGAATTTAATAACAAAATAAATACTATGATAATTATCGTTATGCATTTCCCCGGAAAAGTATTTCTCTCAAAATCTGCAACATACGCTCCCAGGCTCAGAGCATTAGACACATATTTTATTCCCACTATGCGCAGTATAGACAGGGAGGGAAGTGTTACTCTGATTACCGCGCTATTCTTTGATTCTATATAAACAGATACACTCACACTAACTAAGTTGATTCGTAGGTTGGTACGCGGGTTCGAACCCTGCAGCCGATCATTCTGACGGAGTTTTTCCAAGTTTTCCCTCAGTTTCACCAGGCAAATGACAGGATAGAACCTTAAGTAAGGCCTTGGCCGCTACGTTTGCAATCCTCACCCCTACTCTATCCCGACCTAAGTCAAGAGATACCTAAAGGTCAAAAGTAAATATATATTAATGACGAATAGCCCGATAATCTTTTTTGTTCTCATTCTGCTAACGCTAGCGTGCATAGGAGTATGACAAGACAGTGATGGTACATTCTAATGAATTCAAGTAATGGAAATACTGATCTTCATTAACGTGAGCATTATCACCAGATTAGGATAGGGTGTGTGGGGAGATATTACTGGAAGGCAGGCAGTCGAGCCCTAGTTTGTAGGCACGTCTACCATTACATCATTTGCCTGGTGTGACTGAGGAAAAACGCTGGAAAACACTTAGTCAAAATAGGAAGCCGCTGGGGTCGTTCCTAGGACTTTCCGATTGCTAAACTGACTATTATTACTATTATTATTATTATTATTATTATTATTAATATTATTAT